>JBCEWC010001015.1:0-45732 GCA_038996855.1 Solanum aculeatissimum
AAAACGTCCCCAACACTTAGCCTCAAAATGAGGCTTAATGAACAGTAAAATAGCTCACTGGAAATTGCAAATCTGCATAGACAGGATTTACGCAAATGGGCATAACTTCTTCGTCCAAACTCCAAATGAGGTGAAACGAAGTGCGTTGGGTAGCTAACCCAAAGGGCTTTCCATGGATATGTTATGGGCCACCCAGTTATTTGATCGCTAAGAGATATGCCCCTTTAAATTGGACCCTCGAACATCACATTTTTGCGATTTTCGAATTTTGATACGGTTGCTCTAAAAATCGGGTGAGACCTATTTCCCACTCAATGTGACCCCCTAAAAAGGAATATGAAGTTGGATTTTCAAAATAACTAACGGATTTTTAGATATAGCTAAAACAAGTTCCCAGTGACTTCCGAAGCACATTTTTGAGCACTTTTTGGGTCATTTCAGGAGGCATAGGAAGCATGAAACCAATCCATCAAAAGTGTGACATTGAAATAAACCATGGAAAGCTCTACAGGTCACAAGGGACCACTTTGTGCAAAATAGCAATAGGACAATTCCTATAGACTCTTTGGGCAACAATGGACTCTCTTTTGGGGGTACCTACATTAGAAGGCTCATGGAGGACTTTGGGGCATACATGAAATCTATTAGCAAAAAAAGGATCTATAAATGACAAATCAGATCTCGGGTCTAATAGTGCATATGCATAAAACTAGAAAACTTTCAACTTATCGGTAACCACATACAGGGCCTCTTCAACCTCTTGACGACCAAGCAGAGCATAAAAATGGTTGGTCCTCAAGGAACCTTGGACTTGACCACATTGTCCTTGAGGCCTTGAAACACCACTCCTATAATCCTTGGAATATGTCTGGGCTTCCTGCACTTGAAATATGCATTTAAACCGGCTAGGCACTCTCCTTTGTGAAGCCTTCCACACTTAGGGCAATTTGGGGTTTGGGGATTAGGAGCTACCCCTTTGTATTTAGTGGACCGGGGAGAAGGAGTGTTAGTAGACCCTGTTCCACCTTGATTTTGGCCACTTTAGTACTTGTGAAAACCACTCCTTTAGTGAGAATATCCCCCACCATCTACCCAAGCCATTTTGGACTCTTTTCCTTAGCTTCTCTCCTCTATTTTCTCCGCATTATCAATCAGGATATATCCATCTCTTTTACTAGCATAGCCATCTTGTAATTTTTGGATACCAAATTCAATACTCCAGAGATGAATTTGTTCATATGGTCCCTCGAGTCTGCAACCATGAAAGGAGGATACTTGAAGAGCGTAGTGAACTTGAGGGTGTACTCCCTTACACTCAAGTGCCCTTGCTTGAGGTTGATGAATTCTTGGAATTTTTCCTCTCTCAACTCAATAAGAAATTATCGATCCAAAAAGGTGCACTTAAACTCTTCCCTCTAATTGGACCTGCTCCTTGGCCCGTCTCATCCACCCATTTCTCATACCATATTTTGGCTACCCCCTTGAGTTGGTAGGCCACCAACTCAGCTTTTTCCTCTGACGAAACACCCATGAAGGGTACTATTCAATAAGATTCATCAATTAACTCAATGGGATCCTCCTCTATCTTGAAACCATGAAACTCTAGTGGTCTTATTCTCATGAAGTCTAGCTTGAGTGGTCAAAGTAGGCACTTGGGGAGGAATGGCGATCTCTCTATTAGCTTGATTGGCCAATGCTTAGGACAACATAGTGAACACGGCTCAAAACTCCATATGAGACACTCCATCATCTTGTTGAAGAGGAAGGTCTTGTTGCTCAAGAGTATCTCTTTGGTATGGAGCTCTTCTTGGCAGCATGATCTAGAAATAGTCAAAGAGAACATTGTTAGTTATAGAAAAACCTTAGTCGACTCTTAAGGCATGACATTAATAAGAAATAAGGAAAGAACTTCCTAAACCATCTCATAGACTCTCACTCAAGATAGTAGTGCACTTCACAATGTTGAATGAGAATCTACACAACATGGTATAAATGGACATTCGAGGAACATTTTAAAACCACGTGCTCTGGTACCATATTTGTAACCACCTTACCTAGGGCCTAGTTATCACAGGATGAATGAGATACCCGAAGGCACCTCACCCAAGCCATCTATAATATCTAAAGTATTCATAGACATGAAAATAAAGCATTTGTGAAAATAGAAGAAGAGAGGGGTATATGGGTGACATATGACAATGAATCAACATTAAAAAGCAACTCATACTTATTTGTCCATAAAATCATACCGACTAAACCATGGTGGATAGAACCGGCATTGATCTGTTTCGATCAAATAAAAAAGACTCCAAAACTTACCAACATAAAAAGTAGAAGCCTCAAAAGGCCAACATATACATCAATGTATGAAATACAAAGCAAGAATAAAAATGGTAGAGACCCGAACTAAGGGCTCACTACAAAGGTACTACTAGTCTCGAATGCCTGAAAACTAGCCACAACCCAGAGGAAGAGCACATGTCCCTACATGGTTAAATCATGCAGGCAAAATATGTATTTAGTACTTTGGAATGTACTAAGTATGTGAGATACAAATGCAAATATAAATTCTAATGTCATCATTCATAAGTAAAGACTCGTATGCATGGGACGATAAATGGAACTTTAAATATGAACTTAAGTATGTACAAGGAATATCTCTTAATATGAGTAAAAGTCAATGCACATAAAGGAACACGCGTGATAGAACCATATCATAGAATCATAAACTTGTGGGAGTGGACCATAACCGACATATAAGACCATGTGAGCTACTACATGGAATCCAACATAATTTTTTATGTCGTAACGGGGAGGCCACTTGCTAGGTGGAACTCCATCACTCTGCATGAATCTTTATATATCATAAATAGCCTACGTGGATCCACTAGGATAGCCTACAGGGGCTCCTATGGTGGCATATAGTTAATGAGACAAACGGTTGTAACTAAGGTTCCCTTGTCGAACCCCACCTCAATGTCATATTCGGTGTTAAATCATCCCGCAAAATCTTTAAAATGTCAGCTTGGTCAAATTATGATACTTAGAATCATAAGTAGCAATCTTAAGAGTAGATCAAACTTAAGGAACCACCAAGTGAGTATCGTCCTTTCATTTTGAGGACCTTCACAAACATCTTTAGGGCTTTTGTCAACATGCTTAAATATTTGACAAATCATAACTTTATAACCTTTGTTTAGTGCCCTAATCCTATCATAAAACATGCAACACTTGACTTGACACTAGGTGGGATAAGTACTTAAGTTAGAGCTATCATAAATCATGAAATCATGCATAATCATAGGAAAATATGCTTATTCAAAATATCGAAAAACAACTCACTTTATTACTTAAACACACATCATTGGGGTCATCATCATTAACTTGAAATTCATAGAAAACATGAAACATAAAATTATATGATGACATTGGAAACATGTAGCATCTTAAATTATCATAAAATCACCATTAGCATGCATGGTAACATTAAAGGAACACACAGATAAGGTAAAAGATATTATGTAGGACTTTGTGGATGTAAAGAGACCCAAAACTCAAACTCATATACCTTGGTAAGCTTTAGGAAGAAGGAATTTGATATTGGTAAAAGAACCACTAGAAACCCTAGCCTCCTTAGCATGTTCTCCCTCTCTAGGGAGTGTTTCTTTGCCTTAGGAAATTTTAGGAAATGAAGAATGAGAGAAAGGATGAGGGTCTAAAAGATCACCCAAAATGACATAGCTTAGGATTAGAATTTGTTGAAATGACAAAATTGCCCTTCATTAAAACTGTTGGATCCCATCTATGAGAACTCGATTACGGGTCATGCTTTGAACGACGAACTGTAGTCTTGTTCGTCCTATTCTCCTTTTCCAATCTTCAAAAACTATTAACCAGACCCAAACCATAAAACTACCACTTACAGGTCGTCCTTTGATTTACGGCCCATGGTTAGACTCGTAGAGTCCTTCCACACTTAGCCAAATTTTAACTCCTCTAGGCCTCTTTCTACGAAGATAAATTATGATTCGTGGGATAGTTTACGAGGCATCTTGTTAATTGTAGACCGTCTTCCAAAAACTCCAAATTTTCTTCAAGTCTGGTACCTTCAGCTAGGACCCTTCCTACGGGTCGTGTACCGACCTACTTGTCATTAATGGCTTCCTTTGTTGCCCAACACTTGGATATGTTTTTCCTTTCCTGAAATTCATATTCATGGGCCAGACCTACGACTCATAGTTTCATCCACAGGTCATGGACTCGACCTCGTAAATTGACTTTGGTAAATATTTTAGTTCAACTTTTCAGTACATCCAGGCTTCTAAAGTGAGGGACGTTACAATCGAGAAGGCCTGAGGTGGGGTGCTATCAGGTAGGCATTAAGGTTATCCACCTAATCCTAGTAGAAACCTCTTGTAAAAAACTATGTGCCACCATAGGAGCCCTTGTAGGCTAAGACTAGCAGATCCACAATAGCAAAAGTGAAAGTTAGATATGTACATGCATTAGTTGATGGAGTTTTATTGGCAAATAGTCTCCCCGATACAATGTAGGGGGTTATGTTGGATTTTATGTAGTAGCTCGCATGGTCTTATATGTTCAGTTATGGTCTCCTCCCATGTAGATATGTATATGATGGCCCAACAGAATTGAAGGAGTTAAAGAAACAATTGAAGGATTTGTTGAAAAAGGGTTTCATTAAGCCTAATAGGTCTCTATAGGGTGCTCTGGTTTTGTTTGTTTGAAAGAAAGATGGGTCACTTCGAATGTGCATACACTACAAGCAACTCAACAAGGTCACCATTGAGAACAAGTATCCATGAATTCCAAGGATAGAAGACTTGTTTGATCAACAACAATGAGGTAAGAATTTTTCTAAGATTGACTTGAGGTTCGGATATCACCAAATAAGGGTGAGGGAGAGTGATATTATCAAAATGGATTTCTAGACTAGGTATGGCCATTTTAAATTTGTGGTGATGTCTTTCGGCCTAACTAATGCCCCAAAAATATTCATGGACCTCATGAATAGGTTGTTTAAGCCCTACCTAGATATGTTCGTAGTGGTATTCATCAATGATATCCTAGTCTACTCCTGGAGTGGGGGAGAACACATGGAGAACTTGAGGGTGGTGTTACAAAGCTTGAGGGAGGAAAGACTATTCGAGAAATTTGGCAAGTGCATGTTTTAGCTAAGTGAGGTTGCCTTGCTTGGGCATGTGGTATCGGGTGATAGAATCAAAGTTGATCCTAACAAGATGGAAGTGGTGAGGAATTGGCCTAGGCCATTGACTCCCACGAACATTAGGAGTTTATTGGCCCTAGCCGGGTATTATAGGTAATTCGTCAAAGGTTTCTCCTCCATTTCATCTCCACTGACTAATTTGACTCAAAATAAGGCAAAGTTTTTGTAAACGAATGAATGTGAGAAGAGATTAAAACCTTGAAGAATTTGTTGACCTTGGCTTCAATCTTGACCTTGTTGGATGAAACCAATGGGTTTGTTGTCTATTATGATGCCTCAAGAATTAGTTTGGGTTAGGTGTTGATGCAACACGGTAAGGTGATTGTCTATGCCTCAAGGAAATTGAAGATGCATGAGAAGAACTACCCAACACATGATATTGGACTTGCGACCATTGTAATTGCATTAAAAATTTGGCGACACTACTTGTATGGTCTATATGTTTCACCGACTACAAGAGCCTTCAATATGTGTTCACTCAAAGAGATTTCAACCTAAGACAACAGAGGTGGATAGAGCTCCTCAAATATTATGATATAGGTGTGAAGTATCACCTGGAAAAGGCCAATATGGTAGCTGACCCACTTAGAAGAGATTTCATGGGTAGTGTGTCTCACATAGAAGGTGATCAAAAAGGGGAGTTAGCCAAAGAAGTCCATAGGTTGGAAACATTGGAAGTAAAGTAGAATGAATCTAGTAATGGGGGTGTGATGGTGCTAAATCAGTCTAAGTCTTCATTGATCGAGGACGTCAAGTCCAAACAAGACCCTGATCTTGCCTTGGTGGAATTAAAATCCTTGGTGAAAGTAGGCAAAGTAGAAGTCTTCTCACAAGGGGGAGATGGGGTACTCCATTATCACGGGAGCTTGTGTGTGCTGAACAATAGAAAGTTGAGGAGGTTAATATTGCAAGGAGCTCACAACTCTTTTCATTCTATTCATCCTAGTTCCACAAAGATGTATAGAGATTTGAGAGTAATTTATTGGTGGAATAGAATGAAGTGGGGCATTGTAAAGTTTGTGTCTAAGTACTCAAATTGCCTACAAGTCAAGGTTGAACATCAAAGGTCAGGTGGCCTAGCTCAACACATTGACATTTTTACTTGGAGGTGGGAAGAGATCAATGTAGACTTCGTAGTGGAATTACCTAAGACCAAGAAGCATTTTGACACCATATGGGTTGTAATGGATAGAATGACAAAGTCGGCTCACTTCTTATCAGTCAAAACAATATTTACTGTTGAAGACTATGCTCAATTATATATCTAGGAATTGGTGATATTAGATGGGATTCCATTTTCCATCGATCTTATTAGATCGTGGAGCCCAATTTGCCTTTCACTTTTGGAGATTGTTTCACAGGGGTCTTGGTAGTAAGGTGAAATTGAGTACTACCATCTATCCTCAAACGATGGGAAAGTCAAAAGAATAATTCAATCCTTGGAGGATATATTTATAATGTGTTGGAGTTTAAGGGGAGTTGGTATGATCACTTACCTCTCACTGAATTTGCATATAACAATAGTTTCTACTCAAGCATTGAGATGGCACCATTTGAAGCTCTATATGGTAGGCGGTGTAGATCACAAATTAGGAAGTTTAAAGTTAGTGAGATGGCCTTGTTATGGCAGGACCTAGTCATGGATTCCATGGAAAGGATGAGATTCATAAGGGAGAAACTAAAAATAGCTCAAAGTCGGCAAAAGTTCTACTCTAATTTTAGGAGAAGGGACCTTGAGTTCAACATTGGTGATTGGGTCTTTTTGAAGGTGTCTCCCATGAAGGTCTGATCTAGTTTGGGAAAAAGGTGAAATTAAGCCCTAGGTATGTAGGGCCTTACAAGGTGGTGAGAAGAGTTGGCAAGATGGCCTATGAGTTAGAGTTAACTATGGAAATGAACTTGATTCACCTGATTTTTCATGTATCAATGTTGAGAAAGTTCATTGGTGATGAAAACTTTATAGTCCCATTAGAAGAGGTGAACATTGAGGAAAATTTGAGTTATGAAGAGGTACCGATTGAAATCTTAGATCGGCAAGTAAAGAGGCTAAGGAACAAGGAATTCCCATCCATTAAAATGCTTTGGAGGAATTAGCAAGTTGAAGGTGCAACATAGGAAGAAGAAGAGGACATGATGAGGTGTTATCCATATATTTTCCATTCTACTCAAGCTTATGGTATTAAGTCATTCTTTCCCAAAACCTTCAATTTCTTGCATTTTAGTTTTTACGTGATGCAAACACTTATATTTCATGTTTATGGACTATTTTGAGACCTATTTTAAGTATGAATTTTGAAAATTTCATGAAAGGATGTTTATATTGCATTTTTGCATGCATGTTGGGTTGTTAGCTGAGATTTAACTCTTTAAAGCCTATGTTTAAGCATATTCAGTGACAAATGTTCCCAATGAAAAGATATTGAAAAGACCCTCAAGTTAGGAGTCCAGAAAGTGCAGAAAAATTGGACTGGGAAAGTTCATGACCCATTTAACAAGCCCTGATCATGACCTATGTTCAATACATGAGTTGTAGACTAGGCTCATGAATAGGGGGCTTCACAGGTTGAATTTTCTTACGCGTCAAAGGAATCCATGAAGACCATTAATGGCCCGTGGAAGGAAATATAGATCGTAGAATGACTCGTGGAGTGGGTTCCAAAAGATGAAAGAAATTGTGAGTTTTGGAAAGGGAACCACGACCAATAAGATAGATTCATGGTCTTGTTTACGATCCATGGTTTTAGTTTATGAATAAGGCCCACATAAATGAAAATTGGACTAAGTGGGGAATGTTTACACAAGGTGATCCATAACTCGTGGATAATCTTACGACCTATGTTTTGGTAATGTGATTTAATGGGTTGGTAACTAGACTCTAAAGATTGGAAAAGGAGAATAGGATGACATGAATCAACACGGCCCATATTTGTAGTCTCATAGTTCATTTCCAGTAGTTTAAATGAAGGGCATTTTTATCCTTTTTGCGAATCCAAGACTTAAACAATATCATTTTTATGATTCTTTACGCTCCTAATCAGACCTAAAACCCTAAGGATTCCAATTCTTTTCATTCTTCCATATTCTCAAAAATCCTAAGCCATTATTCTCTCTAGAAGGTAAGGCAAAAGGCTAGGGTTTCAAGATTCTTCATAAAGGATTCAAGTTCCTTCTCAGAATCAAAACAAGGTATGTGAGTTGATTTGTGGGCTCTTTTCACCCACAAAGTCCTTCATTAAATATTGTACCTTTTCTTTAAGTTCCTTTAAATACTAATATGCATGTTAATGATGATTTCATGATGTATTATGATGTATTTTGTCTTTAATATTATCATACAATGTCTTGGTAAGTATTATCATGATATTTTGAGTTAATGATAATGACCCCAATGATTAGGGTTTTAAATGATGGTGTGGGGTTGTTAATGTATGTTTAAATAAGCATATTTTTCCCATGATCATGCATGACCCTCTTGATACATGAGTTTTCTAGTGATTGACTAAGGCCACTAAGTTTAAGTCAATCTTTGCATAATATATTGATGATGAATAGGGAATAAAACAAAGGTTTTTAAGTTAATATTTTGTCAAAGATATACGCATGTCAATGATGCCCTAAATGATGTTTATGATGGTCCCCAAGGTGAAATAAAAACTCACTCGTGGTTCCTATGTTTCAAGCTACTCTTTGCAATTGCTACTTATGATTCTAAGCGTCATTATTTGACTAAGTAAATATTTAAATTAATTTTGTGGGTTGACTACTGGACTCCGACATTAACGCTCAGTACACACCTCTACTTGGAGGTTGAAGCGGTCGTAATCAAGTATTTAACCTAACAATAGTTAGGATCATTCCCACGAGGAATATGGTAGACTCCGGATTAGCACACTTTGTAAAGTGAATCGATATACCCTACTATCTCCCAGAAAATAGAAAAATAAATATAAAACGGGGGGTTTTGCAAGTAAAAGTAAATTCCATACTAAAATAGCAAGTGTTTGAAATCAAGAGAAAAATGAACTAGGGTTATGTGTTCCCCATGACTCTCTAACTAAGTGTTCTTGGATACTCACGAGTCTTTTCTGGTGTTTAGGTGCAGGATAGTAAGTTATGTTCTCCTAAACCCTGTATCTGGCGTATAGGTGAATTTCATCACATTACTTGATCGGTCTCTGTGATGTTGCTTTACTAACCCTTACTTTATCCCAGTATAACCTTACTAAATTTAGTTATATTGATTAGTTGAGAGAAATTTATCAACTCCTGTTAATTAACTATTTTCCTATTCATCACTTCCTTGATCGGGCAAGTGATACTAGGCGAGTTCTAACATTGTCCATCCGTTAAAAAGTTGTTAAAATGAAGATATTAATTAATGCATCCTAACACCATCAAAGAATTTGCAAGTTATTATCTTAGATAGTTCGTCATAGTTCCCACAACCCTAGTTGTGGATTTAGCCATGCATGCTTGGAGTATGTTCGGATATTATGCAAGAAGAATACATAATTAAATTACTTACGCATAAAAAATAGATGAACACAAATCCAATCTCTCAATGTAATTGCAAATTTGAATAAAATCACAAAATAATGTTCACAAACTCTCTTTGTCGATCTATTACTGCACAAGTACCGTATATGTTTCTATCTTTCTATTAAAAAATCTAAAAACCTATTTATAGTACTTAAAATACTAAGCCAAAATGAAATATGATAACTGTGTCGGTGTCGATTATGATCAGCTTTTACGGCCCGTGTAGTAGTTCACGGCTCGTGGATTGGGGTCTCGTGGAATGTAGTTTCATCCTACTGGCACCTTTCATGGAACTAGTCCACGGGTCATTCAGGATTCCATGACCTATGAAGGGTTTTGTCTAACCCACTTTTAGCAACTTAGCAATCTCTAATCTTCACTTCATGACCATACTCTACAACTCGTACTCTGGTCTACGACTCGTGGTCCTCTTTCGTAGAGTGTAACTCACTTTTCACCCCTTTATTGGAATATCAAACGAAACCTCCTCTACGACTCGTGGAATGGCCCACAACTTGTAGAGGATCTCGTAAACTTCTGAAAAGTTCTACAACTCTACACTTCAAGCTCAAAATGAAGCCAACACTAGAATCCTACAAAATAAACATAAACAAATATCAAATCTACTAACATCGTGTTGAAAATGCACAAAATACCAAGTTTTTAGCATTAAAAGTGTTATATTTTGGTAGCATATCAACACCCTCAACTTAAAATTGTTGCTTTTCCTTAAGCAACTGACTCAATCCACTTAAGCAGCACAGAGACACATAGACATCAATCCAATGACACAGACTACATCAAAATCTCAACAGATACTCGTGTCTCCTCCAAACACATATCAGATAATTATCCAGTAAACCAATGCATACTATAATATCCAACAATGCAACTATGACAAGTTATGCAACCACAAATAAGTGACATATCATTGATTTAGTCAAGTATCAACAAAGCAATGCAAGTGCCCTCACAGAAAGAAGTCTCATAATACACTCTGGGTGATATTTTCAATTCAAGTTCATTGAGACTATATCTAAAAACTCACCCTCACAAAGGATATTCAAATATTGTGCCCAATACCATATTTGTGTCCCTATACTCTAGATCGTGACTTGTTGACTAGTCGAACTAGGATCACGTTAGGACTCTCTAAGCTTAATATAGGATTAGGGGGCTTTTGGAGTGATTTTATGGATACATAGTGACTAAGGGATACTGTATTATTCTATACTTTTACTCTACCAACCTATCATTTTAACTTTCTTCTCCATTTTTTCCCATTTTTTAACTGCTTAAGGGTGCGTTTTTTTTTCTTTTTAGCACTTTGCCCTTATTCATTCACATTGTTTTGAACATTGGCAAATTTTATCATTTTTCTTACACCCATTTTATTCTTTTTCTCCCTTTTTTGTATCACTAAGATTTTTTCCCATCTTTTATGACTTCTCTTTATACCAGTCACCCTTAACTTAGGATTTTGGCCTAAGATAAGGTACACAATATCTATCCTCCGAACTAGGGCCATTATTTGGATAGCCACCCTCAACTTAGGCTTTTAGACTGAGTTGAGGTGCACAGTATTCAAGGAAAGACCAAGTCTAAGTTTAGGATTATCATTCATTAAGGTCTAGGATTGTGAGGTGTTTACAAAGAATAGAGTTAATTTTAGGCTCACAAATAGGGATCAAGGGATAATTAACATATTTGGTTGGTTATATTTAGGCTAAGTGGGATAAATTAGAACAATGGTCTAAGATCCTTTCCTAACCAACCAACCTAGAGTATTAACTTGAGTAATAGGGTAAGTTCTGAATTAAAGCACAGTAGTGAATCATGCAATTAAGCTCACTCACTCATGGCTCTGCTTTACATGTTAGCACAAACTAACATATCATGTTTTTTATTATAGTTCACACACTTATTAGAACAAATACTATCAAACACCTAATCATGCATGGTTACTATCAAAGTAGCTAAACCAAAAATTTTAATGGGTATCATTTTAACACAAAAATTAACTATGCCATAGATATCAATACTATGTACTACTAATGCTACCTAAACATCCTAAACATGCCAGTTCAATATAAAATAAAATTTGTGGGAAAAAAGAACACAGGCAAGAAAATCATTTGGAACCATTGTGATAGGTCAAAGTTACTCAAACTTCACTGAGGTCGTATAACCACCCACATCCCATCAAAAAGATTATGAATTATCCTCAATGTACATAAAAATAATATAAAGGAATAGGGTCAAAAGAAACATACCTGGATGCCTAAGCGCCTCTCTCAGTCTCAGTCTGTCCACTTTCCACAGGCCTGGTGGACTCCTCAATAGTAGGAGCTAGTCTGTAGGTACCCTCGCCTCTAAGCAACTGACGTATCCACTCCTTTCTAGCCCTCCTCCTCCTCTCAGGATCTGGCTAGGAAAATTTGTAGGTCCTCCTCCTATGTATGCTCCCCACCAAAGAGCTTTGCATCAGCATCATCTGTGCGAGGACTCTTCCCAAGGGAAGTCTGTTAGGCTCCTCTGGAGTGAGCAAGTCTACAATGGGTGTTGTAACTGGCATGGTAGATGGTATGCCGAATGGAGTAACTAATGTTGCATCTATGTTGGCCCGGAGCTACTAAATCTCCATTTGCATCGCTAAAAAGTCAACGAGAGTCGTTATGTGAAGGCTCATCTAGAACCGCTCCTCAAAGGCATCGATGCGGGCATCCACCGGTGCAAACCCCTCTCTGATGGCAAAAAATATGAACGCCTGTATGTGGCTCTAAGCCTCTATACCAACCTGGCGAACCCAGGGCTCAACTATTGTAGTAGCTGAGCCAACTGTGACTCAGCATATGTTAATCTCTGCACCAGATCCTGAAAGGATGTTGTCGATATAAATGTAATGTTTGTAGGTGGGGAAGTCGTAAACACAGACTCTAGAGTAGTAGCAGTGGTGATAGTTGGCCCTCTCCCCTCAACAGTCTCTGTCTGTGGGGGCCCTTTATAGTCAGGGCAGCGGTAGAAGTGGAGGGTTTGGTCAGAGGTACTGAGATGGGAAAATCTAGAAGTACAACCTGTGGCCTTGGTGCCTAATAAATTACAACAGGATTCTCTTCAACCTTTACCAGGTTGGCATCTAACGTACGCTGCACCTCTACTAGTATGTCCACGTGATTCAATATATAAACCCTCGCCATCAAACATAGTTGATGTATCAAACACGGGAAAGAGATTGCAGTAGACCTCCTCAGGTCCACCTCATGGATCTGCTCTATAATTAGAGCGGCCCAATTAATAGCATAGCCATCCAAGATGTTTTCCACCAGTATGGCTCTCTCTGGCGTTTGGGTATTATCTGCAAGTGTCAAATGGATCCTTAAACACATAACCTCCTACCAAATTTTGGTGGGGAAACTCAGTGAAGCCTTCATGATAGGCTCTGAAGATGTGGCTACCCAAGCAGGATCAGGTCTAGCAGCAGCAATGTGGGTAGCCACCTATCTCATCAAACAGGCCCAGTGTTTTGGGTCCCTCATCACTCCCAAGTCTCGGGCCCGCCCCACTTTGTGATTGAACTTTATTGTGGAGCTAGGGGCTGTAAAATCGATTCAAATAACATCCTCTGTATGGTATCCTCTGATATGTCGACCACTCGGCCTCACACACTCACCTTCTTTAGGATGGGTTAGGCGAAGGGCTTCTTCCCCTTAGGAAGAGTGTTATGGATAGTAGCGGCGTAGGAGGCAAAGAATACCCTCACAATACCAATGAGTATCTCCCAGCTGGTTGTGCCAACCATTGAAGTCCATGTCGAACGATGGTGTCCTCCAGCCCCGGAACACTATCAAGTCCTGTGGTGATGACTTGGGACTCCTCTAGTATAGAATGAGTGGGTCAGCCATGCTCATTTCTCTGCATATCCTCCCTGAAAATCATCTGTATGCCCTCGACGCACCACCTATTATGATCTGCGTCTGGTGATGACTCAAATTCATGAGTGCAGGAGGAAGAAGAGGAGTCTGATTCCTCCTTTGAACTAGATCAAGACCCACTCTCGAAGAAGGTCATCTGAATACTGTTGTTGGCCCTGTTACTTCTCTCTTCATACAAGGGAGGGCAAACCATAATAGTCTACGATATAGCATGCCTAGAAGATGTCTTAGTCTATCTGGTTCTACATCGGAGTTTGACTGGATGCAAAGCTCCTCTACAGAGCCATTAGCCTCGGGGGCATGCTTTGATCTGTGGCCTCATCTTGCAGGTGGGCCTTCATAGCTCTAATTTCTTCTTTCTTTGATTTATGATCCATAGTACCTACAAGACACACAATCACAACACGAATTAGTTCCATGAATTAAAACCCAAAAACACAAGAAACTTTTAGAACTGGACTAGGGAAATAAGGATTCATTAAATCCTCTTTATGAATCATAGAGTATTCTACGAGTCGTAAAGGTTTTTATAGGACAGTGTTTAGAAACTATTCAGGATCTTGAGTTGCATCCATGAGACCTAGTCACGACTCGTAGAATGCTCTATGAGTCATAGATTGAGTTATGGATATAAGTCCTAGTTCAGGTACAGTACTGGCAAACTCTACGAAACCTATCCACGAGTTGTAGAATAGTCCTCGAGTTGTGGAAGGTCTTGTATGATAGAGCCCCAGAATAATTATACACTAGACCTTTTCACGAGAGGCAACTATGGCTCATGGATTGATCTATGGGCTATAAAAGACCCTCAAAGAAGTGGCTAGTGTTCAAAATTCTTGACGACTTCATCTATGAGTTCCCCAAACCAATTTTATCAACAAAAATAACATTATCAAGAAAACTTTCATGCACACACATGCAAATTCACACCAAGTTACCAACCCCACTCATACATTATCGTCAAAAGCACCCCATCAAAAAGATTTATCATACATTTTAAATCATTCGACCATTTATCAATGTGTATATCAACGATTTGGCCATGTGATCATATATTTTTCAATATATTACGATGAACAAATAGTTATACAAACATATAATTAAACACCCAACCATTTTCGGCACCTATTTCAACCCCACCATAATAACATTAATCATACTTATGACTAAATTTCAAAGAATAGCATTTGAATAGGTTTACAACTCCATTAAACCCATCCCCAGTCCCAATCAAAACTCAATACAAATCACAACACGATAAATTAGGCTTTACGGATCGTAAACTTATTGATTTCAAATATGATTTGGTAGAGTATGACAAGGACACAGTGAGGGTTTAAAACCCTAGATAAGGAGGGTTTTCCAGAGGTGACCAAAATATTATGTGGGTTTGACAGATTTTTGGTCAAAGTTTGATGAGGGTAGTTAAATTAGGGTTTTGGTTTGACCGATGTCTGTAATAAATAGGGTCAAAATTATTTTGACCCTTATTTAAATCACACCGAGTCAGGTTAGAATCCCAGGTTTCAGGTTCCACAAAACCCTGATTATGGGTTGTGGAATGCTCCAAAGCCTGTGGATTGTGGTTTTGTGGAAGCCTAGACCCCTTTTATCTACACCTATAGTCTACAAGTCCTTATACGAGCCGTATATTGTAATACGACTCATAAAAGGGTCTCGTAAAGCACTTTTGACACTTAGGCCAATTTAGGGACTTACTTAGGGTCCACAAACCCTATCCATGACCCTTAGTTCTACATAAAAATCATGGAATTGGATCGTGGACTAGAGTGCATCAAATCCTTGCTCATTGGAGGATTTTACAAGATGGTCTACGAGTCATACAATGCAGCACGACCCGTAGAATCAGTCGTAAAATCCATTTTCTATTCCTTTTCAGCCAAAAATGGCTTACTTAGTCTGGTACCTATAGAACCTGCAAAAATACACTATTACCCTATGTAACACCAGTTCATTGTCCAAAATTTACATCCTAAAAATACAAAAAGCAAACCTATTTCAAGTCTAAAGCTAAAAACTAAAAACTAAACTATGATTATTACAAAAGTATCTTAGCTTTCCTCCCAAGCAGTACCCAATTTATTATCGTGTCATGACGTAGTCTATCTAATTACTTGGACTTCATCAATATCCCACACCTCCATCTTGAGCCCATTTGGCCTCTTCATCGACCTATAGACGTTGAAGGTGACTTCTTTGTCATTCAATCTAAACTTGAGGAGGTCGAATTCCATGTTTACTAGGGCTTGCCCAGTGGCCAAGAAAGGCCTTCCCAAGATGATTGGGACTTTAAAATATACTTCACAGTCTAAGATCACAAAGTCCACAAGGAATATGAATGTGTCCACCTTGACGAGAACGTCATGTAGGATTCTCACCGTCTTCTTAATAATTTGGTCAGCCATCAACAGTCTCATACTAGTAGGTGCAGGGGTTGTCAGGCCGAGCTTCTTGAAAATCACAAGGGGCATCAAGTTAAGTCTGGAACCAAGATTATATAATGCCCTTGTGAACTTCACTTCCCCTATAGTGCAGGGAATGGTAAATGCTCTGGAATCCTCTCTTTTCTGCACCAAGGACTGGATAGAGATAGCACTGCAATGTTGGAGCTCTTGTGAGAGATCTTGACTCACCATGCGCTTCTTCATCACCAGATCCTTAATAAACTTGGTGTATCCGGGCATATTCTCCAACACCTCTATCAGTGGGATGTTAATGGAAAGTTGCTTCAACGTGGAAAAGAAGTGTTTGAACTTACCTTCCTCCTCCTTTTTCTTTAGTCTTTGTGGGAAGGGAGGGGGAAGTTGAGGAATGGGTCTCAACTATTTTGGCATGGCATTTCTTTCCTTGGTATGAACACTAACATCTCCAGTTTCAACTTACTTATCCACAACACCATCATCACGAACCTCCTCATCATCTGTAGGCATTGGAGGATCAGTGGTTTGTTTCCCACTGCGAGTTGTGATAGTCATACACTGCCCTTCATTCTTTGGATTTTGGACACTGTTGCTAGGCAGAGTACCCTTCTGGCATTAGTTAAACTGGGTTGATATCTGGCCAAATTGCTACTCAAGCTACTTGCTTGCGACTGAATAAGACTCGATCTTCTGATTAATGTTAGAGATGTCAGTATTCATCCCCCTAAGTGTCTTATCCTACGCATAAGTTTTCTTCAGCAATCTGTCAAACATCTCCTCAACTCTGGATAAACCAGCACTAGAATCTCGATTATGGGGTGGAACATAAGTGTCGCTTCTGTAGCCATCTCTGTGACCCCACTCAGCATCTCTATCTTGGCCTATATTTTTATCATAGAAGCCACCCCTATTGTTGTTGTTGTAAACTCCATCTCGTTCGTAGTTCAGACCTTGGTTTCCTTGCCCTTGGCATCAATAGTCCTAATTGAACCACTTGGCATTAGGTCAAAAATCCCCTGTCTACTTCGCTACGAAGCAAGAATCTTCCTCAAAGTAGTGTTCCTCATACATGGGCGCTCGGACAGGCTGATGAGTGACGACATCCACCTTCTCCGTATTTTGTTTCATTAATAGCTCCACATTGGTACTGATCCGTACAAGTTCCTACATCACCTCTTGACTGACCTGTGCTTACACCGGAGTAGTAGTAACTACAAATGAGCTCTTAGTTGTGGCTTTCTCCCTTGTGCCCCATGCATGATTAGTCTTAACCACTCTCTTTAGCCTTTCGTCGATCTCCTAGAAAGTATGATCTATGAATGATCCACCCATGATGGTATCGGCAACCGCTTCCCCATTCTCATCAAGGGCTTTGTAGAAGATCTTAACCAAGGACTCATACATGATCTTGCAGTCAGGAACGCTTCTTAGACACTTTGAAAACCTCTCCCATATAACACCAATTGAATCACCAAGTAATTAATTAAATTTATTGATCTCCTTCTTAGCTTGAGCTTTTTGGAGATGGGTAAGTACCTTTCCAAAAAGTCTATCTGCAATTCAGCCCAACTGGTGATCGAGCTCTATAGGAGCTCAGCTAACCATGACGTCACATTTCCAGTAAGAGATAATGGAAAGACACAGAGCCCAATGGTATCCATGGACAGGTTTTGATTCTCAATTACACTGTTGCAGAAAAACACGACATTGTCCAGGTGATTATGTAGATCCTTTGACGGTAGGCATACAAATAACCCGCGATTTTATAGCATCTACGGCAACCCACTTAACATAACAAACTTAGTGTCTAAAATCTCGAGTTTGCTTAATTTCTGGGTCAAGGGGAATCAAGGGAGTGTCTCGACTTCTCGTAGTTGACAAGCATTGTTCACCTGCACCCTGTAGCAAGACAAAAAAAACATTAAATTAGGGAAATAAATAGCAATCTATAAAATTAAGGTGCACTAATCAAGTTTAGTCGTATTCCCCGACAACGACACCACAAATGTTGGACTTCGATGTTAACACTCAGCACACATCTCTACTTGGAGGTTGAAGCAGTCGTAATCAAGTATTTAACCTAACAATGGTTAGAATCATTCCCACAAATAACATGATATACTCCGTATTAGCACACTTTGTAAAGTGAATCGATATACCCTACTATCTCCCAGAAAATAGAAAAATAAATATAAAGAAGGGGGTCTTGCAAGTAAAAGTAAATTCCATACTAAAATAGCAAGTGTTTGGAATCAAGAGAAAAACGAACTAGGGCTATGTGTTCCCCATGACTCCCAAACTAAGTGTTCTTGGATACTTGCAACTCTTTTCTAGTGTGTAGATGCAGGACAGTAAGTTATGTTCTCCTAAACCCTTGATCTGGTGTATAGGTAAATTTTATCACATTACTTGATCGATCTTTGTGATGTTGCTTTACTAACCCTTACTTTATCCCAGTATAACCTTACTACACTTAGTTAGATTGCTTAGTTGAGAGAAATAGATCAACTCCTGTTAATTAACTTTTTTCCTATTCGTCACTTCCTTAATTAGGCAAGTGATACTAGGAGAGTTCTAACATTGGCCATCCTAAAGCAGTTAAAGTAAAGAGATTAATTAATGTACCCTAACACAATCCAAGAATTTTCAAGTTATCCAATTTTATCTTAGTTTATTCGCCATGGTTCCCACAACCCTAGTTGTGGATTTAGCCACACATGCTTGGAGTATTTTTAAAAATTATGCAAGAAGAATACATTATTAAATTACTAACGCACAAAAAATAGATGAACACAAATTAAATCTCTCAATGTAATTTCAAGCTTGAATAAAATCACAAAACAATGTTCACAAACTCTCTCTTTTGATCTATTAATGCACTAGTACCGTATATATTTCTATCTTCTATTAAAAAACCTAAAAACCTATTTATAGTACTTAAAATACAAAGCCAAAATAAAATAGGATAACGGTGCCGGCATCAGTAATGAGAAGCTTTTATGGCCCGTGTGGTAGTTCACGACTCGTGGATAGGGGTCTCATGGAATGTAGTTGTATCGTACTTGCACTCTTCACAAAACCAGTCCACGAGTCATGTAGGACTCCACGACCTATGAATGGTTTCATCTGAGCTACTTTCAATAACTCACCAATCTCTAATCTTCACTTCACGACCACATTCTACGACTCGTACTCTGGTCTACGACTCGTGGTCCTCTCTTGTAGAGTGTGACTCAGTTTTTACCCCTTTACTGGAACATCAAAAGAAACCTTCTCTACGACTTGTTGAATGACCCATGACCCACAGAGGGTCTCATAAACTGCCAAAAACTCTACACTTTAAGCTCAAAATCAAACCAACACTAGAATCGTGCAAAGTAAACATAAACAAATATCAAATATACTAGCATCACTTTGAGAATGCACAAAATCTCAAGCTTTAAGCATTAAAAGTATTGTATTTTTGTAGCACATCATTGACTTTGTATCAAATGAGGCATTGAGATGGGGTTCGGTAAGGGAATCCTAGAAGTAACTATTTGCCCCAATGAACTATGTGTCGTATTAGGAGCCCTTGTAGGCTAGGCTAATCGATCTATGTAGGCTATTTATGATATATGATGATGCAGCCTATGTGACAGAGTTTCACCTAACAAGGTGTCTCCCGGTGACAATGTAGGGGGTTATATTGGATCCATTTAGTAGCTCACATGGTCTTATATGTCGATTATAGTGCATTCCCACAAAGTATGATATTTCACATTTTCGTTCCATCACATGTGTTGCTAATGTTGCATTACCTTTATTCAATATTGTACATTATTATTTGTGCATGCTTAAGCTCATAAATGAAATCTTTATCATTTCATACATTGAAGTCTTTAAATTTATAAATGGTGTCTCTACAACTTCATACTTGCATTGCATCTCACATACTTAGTACATTCCAACATACTAATTCATATTTTTCCTACATGATATCACCATGCAGGGATCAACACTCCTCCTTCTCTAGCTTGTGGTTAGTTTTACTAGTATTCAAGACTAGTTTAAGTGGTGAGCCCTTAGTTTAGGTTATCCACCTGTTTATCTTCATGCTTTGTATAATTCAGACGGATGTATATTTTTGGCTTTTTAAACTGGAGGCTTCTACTTTCTAACTTATTTTAGTATTTTTTCTATTTAAGGGAAATCAACCATGCACCAGTTCCCTTTGACTCAAGTTTAGGTGGTAAGTTATGGATGATGATGTATTTTGTTGAGATGTTTCCTTTTTACTTAAATAATATCCCTTAGACCCTATCCTATTTTATTTTTGCAATATGTATGTGTTTATACCTATGAATGCTTAATATGCTAAGAGTACTTAGATGAGGTGCCTGCGGGTTTCTTATTCATTGTGTTAAATCTAGGCTCTAGGCTTGGGTTGTGACAGAAACCCCCATCTATAAGTCGTAGTTCAATCTATGATCGGTAGACTAAGGTTGTGATATCCTCCGATAATTTTTGATAAAAGGGTAGTTTCAACATTTCTTAGCGTACTAAGTCCTTAACTATAATACCCTGAGTGTTTTGAAAGTTTGTGATAAGTGTATAATTCACAATCAGTTCTTACTCTTTTCTTATGATTTGTGTTGTTTAATTCATAATTTGAGGCTAAATTATGCTTTTGGCATTGCTGAAAAGAATTGAATTTGTAGTTGAATTGGAGCCAATAGGAGTTGAAATTGCACAAAGTGTACCTGGCAGCAGTTACACTCCATGAAAGCGGCTATTAGGTTTGCAACCGTGGAATAGTGGATCTCAAAGGTATGCAAATGTGCCTAGCACTGGCGTGTATATGGATTAAAGGGTGAGCAACCTCTGCAATCACGGAATGCTTAAGAGCAAACGTGGAGTGCCTAACTTCAGTTGACCTCGGCGAACATGGTCAAAGCTCCACAATTCTCATATACATTAACTCCCAGCCCTTATTCTTTATAGTTAGCAATCCCTAGAATGAAATTCATAAAACTTTTGAAGAGAGAAATATACCTTAGTGTAGATTTTAGTTTTGAGTGAGGATCTTGAGTGAGTTTTCTATAATTGCTTGAGTGGATTGAAAAGTGTGAGCTTCCATTGTAAAATCCTTCACTCACTCTTTATTTTCTTGTTCTTGAATGATTAAATAATAGATTTAATTGAACTTGGATGTTAATTTATTTATGGGTCTTGACTATTATTCTTGCTTTCATGCTTAGTTGATGATTTACCTGCAAAATCAAGAGGGTTTCTCCCAAATTGCTTTGATTGATTATTGATTTATGGGTTCATGCTACCTTCATATTTAGCTTATGATTAGAGGTTGTAAACTTGAGTCTAGGTTATATCTTCAATTATTGCATGAGAATGTGTTGTTAGAGCGGAAGGTTGCATTAATGTCATGGTTTTATGTGTTGGGAGCCTGTTAGAGACTCAATGGCTAAGTTATTAGGTTATTGCTTTGACTTCTTAGGCGAAGAATGTCCTCAGTGGTCTGCGTGTGAGATCCTAGCGAATTCATGAAAAATACCCAATATCAGAGGTTATTTAGGTTACAAACAACCTAGCCTACCCATAGAGTCTATTGGATGCTATGTGTGATGGATCGATTAGGTTTTGATTGATTCCCATATTCCATATACTTGCTCCCTCGCTTGATCAATCCTTACCCCATTTTCCCTTTCTTGTTAGGAGTAGTTGTTAGCTTAGCTTCCCCCTATTTTAGTAAGAATTCACTTGGTACCCGCCTATCAAATAAAATTCTAGTAGCCATAGGTCCTTGCTCTACTCATTTACCGACACATTGCTCCTTGTGGGATTTGACCCCGACCTCCAAAGTTGGGTAAATATGTTGATGACGATTGTCCCTTCGTCCTTTAATATTTTAGGGTTGAGAAATATTAAAAATGGCATCATTGTCGGGGAATAATAGGCGTTTTGAGTTAGGTTAGGACTTGTAGTTTACTCTTTTTTATTTGATTAGTGAGTACTTCTTTTTATTTCTTTGTTTTTGTTCTTTTTATATGGCTAATTGTGATGAACCCCTTCTTTAATCTCCTTTGTAATATTGCACTTCATGATGAGAAAAATGGTATTGAAAATGATAATAAGGATAGGAGTGTTCTAAGCCAAGATTGGCTTGCAGACTTGAGTCTTAGACTTGCCAATGTCGTGACTCAAAGACACTAATTGGTCAACATGAGGGATGATCTCAGGAGCTTTCTTGTTGCTAGAGGTTATGATTTGGACCAGTTTGAATGGGATATAGATGTTTTAGAGGTCAACTTGAAGCGAAGCAATGGGGAAAGTGAGGCTCATGGCTCATGGGTGATCAACCATGAATTAGAGTCTCAATAAGAAGGAAATGTTTTTGACATGGAAGAAGTGTGGGGCCTATGCACTTCATCAAGGCCAATAATCATCCAAGAGGTCGAGCTTGAGGAAATGATACTGGAGTTACAAGAAAAAGCCATGGATATCATTAATGGCAACTCTAGTTCATTTGAATTGGAGAGTGTCTACTACTTGGGGACCATGAAAAATAAAATTCAACACCAAAGAGGTTCCCCGATACTCTCATGTCTACCCAAAGAACCAAAAAGGAAAGTTTATGTCAAGTTGGGTAGACAATTCAAATCCTCAAAATAGAGAGACCAGTGGAAACTGTTGATGGTCTCTCATCACCCTCCCCATGAGCTCAACGAAAAGGTCATCTTGAAATTGGAGAGAAGATTCATTGCCTCGAAGTGGAAACACAAAAAGGGTGGTGAATTAATTTTGTTCATATTTCAATTTCTTGAATAAAATTTTGCATTTTTAAATTTTTAGAATAGCTTTTTGATTTTAATTTTTGATTTGTAGGTAACCCTCACAATTTCCAAGTCTTTGGTGATGACTTTGCACAGGTTTGGAAGTGGAAAGTTGATTGGAGTTTAACAAATAGGTGGAAAACCATCAAAAATCACAAAAGGATGAAAATGGGTTGTTTTGACCGCACTTTGGGCTCCAGGCATCACCCATTGCACAAAGGTGGATCACCCAAATGGGTCTGGGATCACCCAAAGTTGTACAAAGTCAGCCTAGGTCCGGAACCCAATAAACCTCCATGAACGTGGTCTCATGTCCGTGAATGTGGTGATGGGGCACGATCGCACCTTCAAGTCTGCAAAGGCAGAGTACTAAATGGATGCAGTTAAATGAAAGGCAAGTCACTTGTGACTTTTTCTTCCACGTTCTGAAAAATAAAAACATGAGCATGAAACCAAATCATAGGTGAGGTAAATCATTCTTCAAGATTTTTTTATCTCACAAATTTTCAAGAAAAAACTCAAGTTCTCTTTTCTTCATCCTTTTGGCTCCGTTCAAAGGTATGTCTACCCTATTCCTTCTCCATTCTTTTCCATCAATGGAAACTTGTGCAACCATGAGAATTTCTTGATAGTGGTAATGATAAATTGATAAATTCTTTTTTCCATTGTTCGAAAACTTTCAATTCGTATATGTGTCGTTGCTAGACTTAATTCTATTGTGTTTGGGGGTAGTTGTTTTAATAGACTTGATAGATTCTTATTTTTATTTTTGGTGGTGTGTATAATCGACAGTTCCCTTTGATGGATTGAGCGACGACATTCCTAAGAGTAAATTGTCGATTGGGTGTGTGAGTGCGTGAGTAGAATATAGTCTTTGGTAAAGTCTGAGTAGCCATTGACTCTTTTTGGAGCTATACATTGAGTCTATGACTTGTTGGTGCTAGCATGCATACCCTTTTGATTTTTGAAAGTTAAATAGTTTTGAGATGATTTTGAGACAACACTTTGACTCTTTTTGTGACTCTTACTTGCTAAATGGATATATTTTGAAAAATGTGTCCTTTGTTCTAGACTTGAGAGTGATATTGACCCTTTTCGGTTTGACTTTCATGTCATTGTGTGTTATGAGTTTTTGTTCTGCTCCTTGTGTACACTTGTGTTACCTAGAACTTGCCTTGTTGGTCTTGAAATGTTGGCCTTGATGAACTTTGGTTGGAAGAATGATTGTAGGCATTCCTTGGTTTAATTTGAGTCCACTTATTCTAAATAGCCACCAAATGCATTGATTGTATCCTTAGTGTCCCTTTTTTATCTTAAACCTTTCTATTGGCAACCTATACAAGCTTTGAACCTTTTTGAAATGATATCACTCTTTTGATCCCTTATCCCTCCTTGAGCTTGAGTTGTTGTGATTGAGGCCTTAAGCCTAAGTTGGGGTGGTGTTGGAAGAAAAAAAGGGTGTCTACCACTTGGAGGCTTGTCGAAAGAAAAGAAAAATGAAAAAATGAATGGAGGAATGAAATGAAAAGAAAAAGAGTGCTTTCAAAATGAAAAGAAAATGAAGAAAAAATGCTTGAACAAAAAGAATCCTCCAAATGTTGAAAATAATTGCAAGTAGGGCACCTAAGTTGAAAAGAAAGATTGAGAGATGCATTGGTGTGAAATTTGAAGCAAAGAGTGGAAGTTGAAAAGAAATGAATGTTGTGTGTAGAGTTTAAGGAGGGTTAGTCACTATTTTGCAAAATTATATCCTACCCTACCCCTAAGCCTACATTACAAGCCTAAAATGCTCTTTGAGATTTCCAACCAAATGAAAGTGAGCCAATGTGATTGAAAATAGGGGCAAGCCTATGGTGTGGCATTTATGTGCACAAGATGTTCTTTTGTTGAGTGTGAGTATTTGAGTCTTTGTCCCTTATCATTGTATATACTTGTGTGTGTTTTGGGGACTTTATTTCTTTATATGTGGACATGCAAATTGACATGGATTGGTAGTGTTGATGTTTTTCAAGATTGAGTCAAGTGGAACTTGTTTAGTTGACTAGGAGTTCGACTTATTTCTTGAGAAGTTTTGTTGTCAATTGAGCATCCTTAGTTTGAATTGAGAAAATGTGCTTTGAAAGTGAAGGGGTTTCTTGATAGAAATCCACATATTTGTGCTAATTGTTGGTACCAACCATTGTCATAGCCATAATCTAGTTGTATAGATGAGTTCGGGTTGTGTGCCTTAATTGCTAGACTTTCGAGTTTGGTTTTGTTTTGCTTGGGGACAAGCAAATTCTTAAGTTGGGGGTGTTGATGAGTGTGTAATTCACACTTATTTATTACTCTTTTCTTATGATTTTGTGTTTTTTAATTCATAACTTGAGGCTAAATTATGCTTTGAATGGTATATGTTACAGGCACATTTAGTTTAGATTTGGTCTTGCCGGAAAGAATTGAAGTTTTAGCTGAATTATAGCCAATAGAAACTGAAATTGTACAAAATGTACTTGGCAGCATTGACACTCCATAAATGTGGCTATCAGGTCTGTGATCGCAAAACAGTGGAGCTCAAAGGGGTACGAAAGCGCCCAGCACTGGCCCGTAGGCGGATCAAAGGGTGAGCAACCTCCGCGATCAAAAAATGCTTAAGCGCGAACGCAAAGTGTCTAACTTCAGTTGACGTTTGCGAACATGGTCAAAGCTCTGCGAACGTGGAGTACTTTGGTGACCAGCATCTGGGAAGATATGGAATTTTACCATTTCAGCCCCAATTCTCATATACACACTCCCAGCCCTTATTCTTCATAGTTAGCAATCCCTAGAACGAAATTCATACAACTTTTGAAGAGAGAAACACACCTTAGGGTAGATTTTAGTTTTGGGTGAGGATCTTGAGTGAGTTTTCTATAATTTCTTGAGTGGATAGAAGAGTATGAGATTCGATTGTAAAATTCTTCACTCACTCTTTATTTCCCTGTTCTTAAATGATTGCTTTCATTCTGAGTTGATGATTTACTTGCAAAATCAAAAGGGTTTCTCCCAAATTGCTTTGATTGATTGAATTGATTTATGGGTTCATGCTACCTTTATGTTTAGCTTATGATTTGCGGTTGCAAACTTGAGTCTAGGTTATATCTTTGATTATTGCATGAGAATGTGTAGTTGGAGTGCAAGGTTACATGATAGTCATGGGTTTATGTGTTGAGAGCCCGCTAGGGACTCAACGCCTAAGGTATTAGGGGTATTGCTTTGACTTCTTAGTCCAAACGTGTCCACGGTAGTCCATGTGTGAGATCCTAGAAGATTAATGTGAAATACCAATATCAGAGGTGATTTGGGTTACAAGCAACCTAGCCTACCCATAGAATCTATTAGATACTAAATGTGATGGATCGATTGGGTTTTGATTGATTCCCATATTCCCTATCCTTACTCTCTCGCTTGATCAATCCTTACCGCATTTTCCCTTTCTTGTTAGGAGTAGTTGTTAGCTCACCTTTGCCCCATTTTAGTAAGAATTTGCTTGGTACCCGCCTATCAAATCAAATTCTAATAGCCATAGGTCCTTGCTTTACTCATTCGTCGACACATTATTCCCTGTGGAACTCGACCCCGACCTCAAAAGTTGGGTAAATATGTTGATGATGACCGCCCCTTCATACTTTAGTGATGTAGAGTTGAGCGACATCAGTTAGGAGGTGATTTAATATGGTAAAATATTGGAAAAATATCCTCGGTGGATTTTTAGGAGAAGCGTATCGCAAATTAAAATTTTGAGAAAATTGCTTATCTAAAAGGGTCTGTGACAAGAGAGCGTCGCAGACCTATTTCAAGTTAGTTCAAATATTTCCTTAGTCAAATGTAGAAAAAACTGAACTTCACACAAAAATGGCCTATGATAAAATGTCTCCGCGTCGCGAACTTGTTTCTTGACAGGCCAAATTCTTCCTTACAATTTCAGCATTAAGTGAGGGAATATTGGACTTTTCCTATGCGTCATTAACTAAATTTAGATTTTTTTTAAGACTAAATTCCATTCTATAAATCACCTTTAACCCACAAACTGACCCCATTCTTCCATAATTCATACACTACTAAAATTCTCTCTCTAGAAAATTATTCTCAAGGCTTTCTTCTCCTTCAAGCAAGACTCCATTGAAGACTAAGTAAAGTCCTCCATTAATCTTCAAGTTTTTCAAGACAATCACTCTAGGTATATGAATTTTCATACATGGAATCCTTTTTTCTATGGAGTGTCACAATCCAAGCCTAGGGCCTAGTCGTAAGATGGTGAATGAGGCTTAGGTGAGGTAGCTACTACATGGAATCTAACATAACCTCCTACGGTATATGAATTTTCACACATGGAATCCTTTTTTCTATGGAGTATCACAATCCAAGCCTAGGGCCTAGTCGTAAGATGGCGAATGAGGCTTAGGTGAGGTAGCTACTACATGGAATCTAACATAACCTCCTATGTTGTAACGGGGAGACGACTTTCTGGGTGGAACTTCATCACATAAAATGCATCATCATATAACATAAATGGACTACGTAGATCCACTGGCCTAGCCTACAAGGGCTCCAATGATGGCACATAGTTAATGGGGAAAATGGTTACTTCTAGGGTTCCCTTATCGAATCTCACCTCAATGCCTCATTCGATGCAAAGTCAACCCACAGAATTATCTTAAACATGTACTTAGTCAAATAATGAAGCTTAGAATCATAAGTAGAAATTGCAAAGAGTAGCTCAAAACTTAGGAACCACCGAGTGAGAATTTTCCTTTCACCTTGGGGACCATCATAAACATCATTTAGGGAATCATTGACATGTTTTTATCTTTGACAAAACATTAACTTAAAAGCCTTTTTTTATGCCCTATTTATCATCAATATATCATGCAAAGATTGACTTAAACTTAGTGGTCTTAGTCATTAACAAGAAAACTCATAAATCAAGAGGGTCATGCATGATCATGGGAAAAATATGCTTATTTAAAACATGCATTAACAGCCCCACATCATCATTTAAAACTCTATTCATTGGGGTCTTATCATCAACTCAAAACTCATGAAAATACTTAACAAGACATTGTATGATAACATTAAAGACAAAATATAGCATAGTACATCATGAAATCATCATTGGCATGCATGTTAGTATTTAAAGTAACTTAAAGAAAAGGTAAAAGATTTACTGAAGCACTTTGTGGGTGAAAGGAGACCACAAATCAACTCGCATACCTTGTTTGGATTCTAAGAGGAAGGAACTTGAATCCTTTAGGAAGAATCATGAAACTCTAGCCTTTTGTCTTGTCTTCTAGAGAGAATAATACCTTAGGATTTTTTAGAATATGGAAGAATGAAAAAAAATTAGAATCTTTAGGGGTTTTAGGTCTGATTAGGAGCCTTGAGAATCATAAAAAATGGCATTGTTTAAGTCTTGGATTCATGGAAAGGATGAAAATGTCCTTCATTAAAACTACCAAACATGAACCATGAGACCATGAATGCGGGTCATGGACTAAACCACGAGTTGTGATTCATGTCATCTTGTTCTCCATTTCAAATCTTCAGGGTCTAGTTACTGACCCACTAAACCACGTTACCAAAACACCGTAAGCTTATCCATGATTTGTTGATCACCACATGGAAACATTCCCCACTTAGTCCAATTTCCATTTCCTGGGGCCTCATTTACGAACTAAAACCACAGATTATAAATAGGACCACATGCCATCTTGTTGGTCGTGGTTCCCCTTCCAAAAACTCCAAATTTTCTTCATATTTTGGAGCCCACTCCACGAGTCATTCTATGGTTTGTGTTTCCTTCCACGAGACATAAGTGGTCTTCATAGATTCCCTTGACAGGTAACAAAATTCAAGTTGAATCCCCCTATTCACGAGCATGGTCTACGGCTCGTGGATTGAACCATGGGCCATGAATAGGGCTCGTGAAATGGGTCCTGAACTTTCCCAGTTCAACTTTTCTGTACTTTCTAGACTCCTAACTTATTGGTCCTTATAATATCTTCCCATTGGGAACACTCGTCCTCAAATGTACTTAAACGTAGGCTTTAAAGAGTTAAACATCAGCTAACAACCTAGCATGCATGCAAACATACAATCTAAACATCCTTTTATTTTCAAAATTCATACTTAAAATAGGTCTCAAAATAGTCCATAAACATAAAAATAAGTGTTTGCATTATGTAAAAACTGAAATGCAAGAAATTGGAGGTTTAGGGAAAGAATGACTTAATACCATAGGCTTTAGTAGAATGGAAAAGATACGGATAATGCCTCATCATGTCCTCTTTTGCTTCCTATGTTTACACATTCAACTTTCTAATTCCTTCAAAGAACTTTAACAGATGTGATTTCCTTGTTCCTTAACCTCATTACTTTTCGGTCTAAGATTTCAATTGGTACCTCTTCATAACTCAAATTTTCCTCAATGTTCACCTCTTCCAATGGGACTATAGAGTTTTCATCACCTATGAACTTTCTAAACATTGATACATGAAAAATCAAATGAATCAAGTTCATTTCTATAGGTAACTCCAACTCATAGGTCATCTTGCCAACTCTTCTCACCACCTTGTAAGGCCTTACATACCTAGGGCTTAATTTCGCCATTTTGCCAAACTAGATCACACCTTTCACAGGAGACACCTTCAATTTCACCTTAGTACCAAGACCCCTTGAAAAAATCTCCAAAAGTGAGAGGCAAATTAGGCTCTACAATCTAATATGATGGAAAATGGAATCTTATGTAATCTCACCAATTCCAAGATTTACAATTAAGCATAGTCTTCAGCAGTAAATGTTTTTTACTGATAAGAAGTGAGTTGACTTTATCATTCTATCCCCTACCACCCATATGGAGTTGAAGTGTTTCTTGGTCTTAGGCAATTCCACTATGAAGTCTACATTGATTTCTTCCCACTTCCGAGTAGGAATGTTAATGTCTTGATCTAGGCCACCTGACCTTTGATGTTCAACCTTGACTTGTAGGCAATTTGAGTACTCAGACACAAACTTTCTAATTTTCCACTTCATTTTGTTCCACCGATAAACTACTCTCAAATATCTATACATCTTTGTGGAACAGGGATGAATAGAATGGAAAACGTCGTGAGCTTCTTGAAATATCAACCTCCTCATCTTGCTACTGTTTGGCACACACAACCTCATGTGATAATGGAGTACCCCATCTCCCCCTTATGAGAAGACTTCTACTTTGCCTTCTTTCACCAAGGCTTTCAATTCCACCAAGGCGAGATCAAGGTCTTGTTTGGACGTTACTTCTTCAATCAAAGAAGACTCATACCCACATAGCACTATCACACCACCACTACTGGATGTGAGACACACTACACATGAAAACTCTACTAAGTGGGTTGGCTACAACATTGGCCTTGCTCGGGTGATACTTCACACCCATATCATAATCTTTGAGGAGCTTTAACCACCTCTGTTGTCTTAAGTTGAGATCTCTTTGAGTAAACACATGTTGAAGTCTCTTGTGATCGGCGAAGATATCCACATGGACCTCATACAAGTAGTGTCGCTAAATTTTCATTGCAAATACCACGTTCACAAGTTCAAGATCATGTGTTGGGTAGTTCTTCTCATGAACCTTCAATTGACTTGAGGCATAGGTAATCACCTTACCATGTTGCATCAACACCCAACCAAAACCAATCATTGAGGCATCACAATAGAAAACAAACCCATTGGTTTCCTATGGCAAGCTCAGGATTAGAGCCGAAGTCAACCAATCCTTCAAGGTTTGGAAACTCCTCTCACACTCATCCATCCACACAAACAGTCTTCTTTTGAGTTAACTTAGTCAATGGAGATGAAATGGAGGAGAAACCTTCAACGAATTTCCTATAATACCCGGCTAGGCCCAAGAAACTCCTAATGTCCACAGGAGTTAATGGTATTGTCCAATTCCTCACCGTTTCCACCTTCAGGATCAACCTTGATGCCATCACCCAATATCTCATGCTAGAGGAAAGCAACCTCACTTAGCTAAAACTCACACTTGTCAAATTTCTTGAATGTTCTTTCCTCCCTTAAGGTTTGTAACACCACCCTTAAGTGCTCCATGTGTTTTCCCTCACTCCAGGAGTAGACTAGGATATCATCAATGAATACTACTAAGAACATATCAAGGTAGGGCTTAAACACCCTATTCATGATGTCCATGAAGATTGTCAGGGAATTAGTTAGGCCGAAAGACATCACCACAAATTCAAAAATACCATACCTAGTTCTGAAAGTCATTTTAGGAATATCGCTCTCCCTCACCCTTAGTTGGTAATATCTGGACCTCAAGTCAATCTTAGAAAAAAGCTTACCTCCTTGTAGTTGATAAAACAAGTCGTGTATCCTTGGGAATGGATACTTGTTCTTAATTGTGACCTTGTTGAGTTGGCGGTAGTCTATGCACATTTGGAATGACCCATCTTTCTTTCACACAAACAAAATTGGAGCACCCCATGCAGACATACTAGGCCTAATGAAACTCTTTTTTAACAAATCCTTCTATTGTTCTTTTAACTCCTTTAATTCCATCGAGGCTCCACCGGGGCCATTTTATAAGGAGGAATGGAAATAGGTTGAATGTCAGGTAAGAGGTATATGCTAATATCTTTTTTCCTTTCTGGAGGAACATCGGGTAACTCTTCCGAAAAGACATCGGCGAACTCATTGACAATGGGAACCTACTCAAGAGAGGGAACTTTAGAAGTGACATCTCTAACCCTCACTAGATGATATATGAACCCCTTAGAGATCATTTTCTGAGATTTTAAACATGAGACAAGATGGCCTCTACATGAAGAACTACTACCCTCCTACTCAAGAAGAGACTCGTTTGGGAATTAGAACTTGACTATACGAGTTCGACAATCTATAGAGGCATAGGAAGAATGCAACTAATCTATCTCAAGTATAACATCAAAATCAACTATGGAGAGTTCAACTAAGTCACAAGAGATAACTTTATGAAAGATGGACACGGTACAATTTCTATAGATCCTTTGTGCAATAATAGACTCTCTTATGGGAGCACTCACTTCAAAAGGCTCATTAAGAATCTCGGGACATGATTAAAATCTATTATCAAGGAAAGGATTAAAAAAAGACAAATTTTCCCCTGGATCTAACAATGCATATGCATCAAAATTCTAAACTTTGAACATACCGATAACAACATCCGAGGCCTCTTTCACTTCTTGGCGGCCATAAAGAGCATAGAACTAATTGGTCCTTGGTCACCTTGAGCTTTTTCGCCTTGGACTTAGGGCCTTGTACCACCACTCATATAATCTTTTGCATGGTACCCAAGCTTTCTACACTTGAAAAATGCATTTGAACTGGCCAAGCACTCCTATTTGTAGGGCCTCCCACACTTGGTGCAATTAGGAGTTTGTGGCTTTTGAGCAACCCCCTTGTCCTTGATGAATCGGAGAGGAGGTATGTTGGTAAACCCCTGGCCTCCTTACTTTTTTCCACATTGGAATTTATTGTGGCCTCCATGCCTTTGGTGAGAATATCCCCCACCATCCACCTGAGTCCTTTTAGACTCTCTAACTCTCTTCCTCAACTTTCTTCCTCAATTTGTTCGGCGTAGGTCATCAAGTGGGAGATGACCATCTACTTAACAAGTAAGATAGTTTTGCACTCTTTCAACATCAAGACCTATACACCGGCTATGAACTTCTCTTTCTACACCAAGTCTGATACGCCAGATACGTACTTGCTCATCCCCTTGGATATGCTACCATAAATGGAGCATATTTAGAGAGTTTGGTTAAATTGAGAAAATACTCTCTCATGCTCATATTTCCTTTCTTGAGATTGATGAATTCTTGTACCTTGGCCTCCCTTAACTCTAGTTGGGAAAATCGGTCCAATAAGGCACTCTTGAACTCCTCCTATTCAATTTGGCCCACTCTTTAGCCCCTTTCCTCTACCCATTGTTCAAACCATATTTTTGCCACTCCCTTAAGTTGATAGGCCACAAACTCGGCCTTCCCTTCCAAGGGAACTCCCATTAAGACAACAATCTTGTAAGTCTCATCAATGAAGTCCATGGGATCTTTTTCCACCTTAGAGCCATGAAACTCCGACGAACTCATCCTCATGAAATCTCATACCCTTGTAGCCATTGTAGGCACTTGAGGAGGGATAGCAATCTCCCCAATGTCTTGGTTATCCAAATCTTGGGCTAATATAGGAAATGCGTCTCTAAACTCTGCATGAGACACTCCGTCATCTTGTTGCAATGGAAAGGCTTGTTGCTCGGGTGTGTTCCTTTGTTATGGATCTCTTCTTGATGAGATGATCTAGAAATAGAAAAAGAGAACATCATTAGTTATGGGAGAACCTTAGACAACTTTAAAGGCACAACATGAATTATGAAGAAGGGAAACATTTTCTAAATGCCTCATAGTCTCTCATTCATGGTTATGGCGCTCTTCACAACCTTGACCAAGACTCTACTTGACGTGGTATGTTTGAAAATCTAAGGAATATTTTAAAATTTTGTTCTCTGATACCAAGTTTTTCACGACCCAAAACTAAAGCCTAATCATAACATGGCAAATGAGAAAGTCGCACGCACCTCATCCAAGTCATCTTCGAAAATTAAGCATTCATAGGTATAAACTCATACATATTATGGAAATAAAATGGTATAGGGTCTAAGGGACATCACTTAAGTAAAACGGAACCATCTCAACAACATATATCGTTGTCCATAACATACCATCTAAAAATGAGTCAACGGGAACCGGTGCATGGTCGGTTTCTCTCAAATAGAAAAGATACTAAAGAAAGTTAGAAAGTAAAAGCCTCCAAATTAAAAAGCCAAAAATATGCATTCGTATGAATTATACAAATCATGAAGATAAATAGATGAACACATAGTTAGTGGGGTAAAGGGTTGCTTCTAGGATTTCCTTATTGAACCCTACCTCAATGCCTCATTTTGTACTAAGTTATCCCATTGAATTCTTTTAAACATGTACTTAGTCAAATAATGACGCTTAGAATCATAAGTAGCAATTGCAAAGAGTAGCTGGCAATTTAGGAACCACCAAGTGAGAATTGTCCATTCACCTTGGGGACCATAATAAACATCATCTAGGGTATCATTGATATGCTTATATCTTTGACAAAACATGAACTTAAAATCCTTTCTTTTATGACCTATTCATCATCAATATATCATGCAAAGATTGACTTAAACTTAGTGGTCTTAGTCATTTACTAGAAAATTCATGAATCAAGAGGGCATTCATGATCATGGGAAAAATATGTTTATTTGAAGCATGCATTAACAGGCCATACACCATCATTTAAAACCCTAATCATTGGAGTCATTACCATTAAATAAAACTCATGAAAATACTTAACAAGACATTGTATGATAACATTAAAGATAAAATACATCATAATACATCTTGAAATCATCATTCGCATTCATAGTAGTATTTAAAGGAACTTAAAGAAAAGGTAAAAACTTTATGAAGGACTTTGTGAGTGAAAGAAACCCACAAATCAACTCACATACCTTATTTGAATTCTAAGAAGAAGGAACTTGAAGCCTTTGGGAAGAATCTTGAAACCCTAGCCTTTTTCCTTGCCTTCTAAAGAAAATAATGCCTTAGGAGTTTTGAGAATATAGAAGAATGAAAAGAATAGAAATCCAGAGGGGTTTTAGGTCTAATTAGGAGCCTAAATCATAAAAATGACATAGTTTAAGTTTACGATTTGCAAAAATGATGAAAATGTCCATTAAAACTGTCGTACATGAACCACGAGACCACAATTATGGATTGTAGTTCATGTCGTCCTATTCTCTTTTTCCAATCTTCAGAGTGTAGTTACCAACCCACTAAACCACAATACAAAAATACAAGTCGTAAACTTATCCATGAGCTATGGATCACCTCGTGGAAACATTCCACACTTAGTCAAATTTCCGTTTTCCAGGGGCCCATTCATGAACTCAAACCATGGACCAAAAACAAGACCACAAGTTATCCTGTTAATCGTGGTTCCCTTTCCAGAAACTCCAAATTTTCTTCATCTTTTGGAACCCACTCCATGACTCATTCTACAGTCTGTGTTTCCTTCCATTGGCCATAAAGGGTGGATTCCCTTGACACTTAACAAAATAAACCTCTAAAGCCCCTTATTCACAAGCCTAGTCTACGGGCTCATGGATTGAATCATGGGTCGTGAACCAGGCTCGTGTAATGGGTCCTGAACTTTCTCAGTCCAACTTTTTTGCACTTTCTAGATTCCTAACTTGAGGGTCCTTGCAGTTTTATCCTAGTTACACCTCCAAACTTAAGAAACCTGGAACCTGACCCTCAATCTATGAATCATTATTTACCGCTCGTAGTTCCATTTATGGTTCGTATATACCCTCGTTGGTTCCTCTAATACTTAGAAAAATTCCCCATCTCAAAACTCAATTCACGAAACTCATTTACGACTAATCAACCAAACCACGACCTGTACCTAGTCTCGTCCTTGTTACACTCACTCTAACTCAGAAACCTGAATCTTCATCCTTCAGTCTACGAACCTATGTCTATGGCCCATAGTTTTATTTACGAATCGTAGGTACCATTTATATATCAACCCCCAAATTTCAGAACTTCACCAAGTACCTTCTCCATCTACGAGGCCTAGCTATGACCCGTTAATCCAATCACGGGTCCTAGATATGCTTCGTACATAGCTGCACCAGAAACTGGACATGCACCAATCTCCTATAATTCGACCTTTTAATATGTAGGGTATTATATTGGATCGTGACATTTACTATAATTCAATTTTGAGCTAATTGAATTTTGGTCAGATATTTGCCATGGTTGAGTTCGGCCTATCCTAGAGTAGGTCCACGATGCGAACCTGTCGCAGACCCTTCTGCATAAGAAAATTTTAAAAAATTTATTTTCTGAGATACTTGTCCTAAAAATCTACTGAGGTCATATGTACAATGTTTTACATCGTATTATCATATTGCAACCTTCAAATGTTTGGGATATTACAATAAGTCTCTACCAACATTCTCAAATTTTTCAGAAAAAGGAACATTAGTTTGGTTGCCAAAATGAGACTTTTTAGATACATTTAAAGGATATGGATCGGGTTAGAATTTGGGTCTGGCCAATTTATTTCTTTCTGCTTTTAAATTACTTTTTTGTTGCTTTACTTGGTCCGATTATATAACTGATTATTTTTGTTGAACTTCTTTGATAAATAAATTGGTCCACAGAATGCAAGTTGCTTAAAATAAATAAATTGGATTAACATTTTACTTAGTTAAGATCAATGAATGAATTTTATGTTTTAACATAATCACTACATGATCAAGGCAAATCAACTAAGCCGAATCAACTTAATCGAATCAAGCATTAATCGAACTAAGCCGAGCTTAACTAAATATTATCAAATCGAGTCCCGAGCCGACTCGATTCTATGCCTAGCCCTGCCAGCAAGAAGCCTTATTTTAGTTGATAAAATTAGATAAATGTTTTTTAAAAAACATTTTGAAATCCACTAAGGATGGGCTTTAGATCAAAATGTGGGGTACATAACATAAATACACAAAAAGCATATATCGATTCTCCATACAAGAAACTAGAGGGATTAGTGTGATAATTTTCTAAGAAAATGACTAAAATGGTCTCTTACATAATCTTTTAAGTATTCATGGAACAATAGTCTTTTAACATTGTAAAAAGAAAAAAAGTTTTTGGTCTCCATCCAAAATTAACAATTTATTTGATGAAAATCATTAAAAAAAAATAGAGCAAATTACATCGAGAGACACTAAATTTAAAAATTACAAAAAAAAATAGCACTCGTTGTATAGATATGTATAGTTAGTGTATATTTGTGTAGCATAACATATATTTAGTATATAGTTCATGTATATATAATATAAATTGTATAGTAGTGTATACTTTCTATAACTTTTGATAAATTATATTGTATAGTTATGTATAGTTTCGCTAATTCTGAACTATTTTTTATGTAAATAAAATATGGACTATTTTTATGTAAATAAAATATGAGATACTTTTTTTTTGTAATTTTTTTACTTTATATATATATAATTTCCCCAAGAATTTAACCACAAACATAAACAAAAAAGATCAATTAAATCTTAAAATATACTGCATTATAATAAACAAATAATAGAAATTGTACATCAAAAATTACAGTAAACTCAATAAATAAATAACAGAAAAACTACAAAAATTGTACTTCTAGATGGGAGTTTCCCTAAAATTTATCTTCTTCATCTTTATAACTTTCATCAAATCTAACAAATTACTTAGTAAATATCTGACAAAGTTTAAAAGTATTAACTTTTTGTAAAAGTAAAAAAATTGAAATTGCTCGATGCATACTTATATTTAAGAGTTAATACTTAAAATCATTCTTAAACTTGACATACTTTAGTAAATGTACATTCATATCATGAGAAATCTTAATCACCACCTCAAAATATGGAGTTTTGAAACTATTTACCCTCTAAAATATGAAAGCCTTTAATTATCTCGTCAAACGAGTAAAAATAATATAATCTTCATTTTTATTTATATGATATAGTTTGACTTAATACAAAATTTTACAAGGATATAATCTAAAATAAGTCATAATATTTGTATGGACATAAATTATTTCATTAGGGTAAAATCAAAATTTTAAATTTATTTTTTTACTAAATATAGAAATATGTCATTCCTTTTGGGATTTACTAAAAAAGAAAGTGAATCAAATAAATTGAGAGGAAATAATTTTTTTGTGTCATGTGGCAAATTAGGGGAAAATAGTTTTTAAAATCCATGTTTATGGAAATAATTAAGACTTCTCAATATGGGGCTAAATAGTTCAAAAAAATGCCTGTTTGAGAAGGTAATTAGAACTTCTCATAATTTGGATATACATTTGATAAGGTTTGTCAAGTTCAGGGACTTTAAATATTTACTCTGTACTTATTAGGCACTATCCTAAACATAGTTTTTCTTTTCAAATACAAGGGAACATTTTTGTCATTTTCTCTAGGTTTTGCGCATAATCTATTGTTTGAATTTTTAAAATAAAGATAACGCCAAAATAGAGAGAGAAATGAAGCAGACAATAATAAGGAGAAACACTCGCCTAAGAGATCGCTAATTCAAACTTGTAAGAAATTCAAACACACACTCTCTCTCTCTATTCTTCTTCACGTGGAAACAAAAGCTCTTTTTTTTTTCTTTTTTTTTGAATGTTAAATAGTATAGTTTTTCAATTTATTTGTTGTTTAAAACTGATGCTCAATCACACAAGAATCAAGATGCAATGGGATAGAAACTATGAATCAATTTTTCTCCTCATTTGCCTGTAGAAAATTTTCCGAGCAATTTTTAATGTTGAATTGTTTTAACAAATGTGTGAGATTACGTTCTTGGTGTGACAAGATTAATGATGTCCAAAATGGGTGGAAATGAAAAATTGTTGAACGATATGGAAGGTATAAAAAAAGCCGTATCTTTGGATAATAAAGTTGGACGGAGGAGTTTGATGTCTGGAGCTACTAATCGTTCAATGTCCGTTGGAAAAATCCACCAGAAATCCAAGAATAAAGATGATTCAACAGAGAAGGAGAGTAAGAAATCCATCTGGAGTTGGAAGGGTCTAAAATCTCTGGCTGTCAGGAGTAAAAAGTTTAATTGTTGTTTTTCTGTTCAAGTCCATTCCATTGAAGGGCTTCCAACATTGTTTGATGAGCTTTGCCTTGTTGTGCATTGGAAGAGGCGAGATGGCGAGTTAACAACTCGTCCTGTTGTGGTTTCTCAAGGGATAGCTGTGTTTGAGGAACAGTTGACTCATACATGTTCTATATCTGCTTCCAAGAATGGACCCAATCAATCAGCAAAGTATGAAGCTAAACATTTTTTGTTGTATGCTTCTATATATGCTACTCCAGATCTTGATTTGGGAAAGCATCGCGTTGATCTTACCAGGTTGCTTCCTCTTGCATTGGATGAATTGGAGGAGAATAGCTCTGGAAAGTGGACTACTAGTTTTAGGTTGTCAGGTAAGGCGAAAGGTGCAACCATGAATGTCAGTTTTGAGTATCACATAGTTGGGAAAACTTTCACTGTGTTCCCTAGCAACACGACTCTTCTTGAGGTGAAGAACTTGCGGCGCAATACTGAGAGTGTAGCAAAACTTTTGGGACAATGTGAGCAAAGTGATGAGCTGAGTACTACAATAAGACGATCTGGGAGCCTTCCTGGCCTATCTTCTGCTTCACAGCATTCCGCAGAGAGTATAAAAGATCTTCATGAGGTTTTACCAGTTCCTTCATCTGAACTTTCTGTATATGTAAATGTGATGTATCAGAAACTTGAGGAAGAGAGAGTGGAATCTTCAGTTGATTGCAAACCACAGATAGGTGTATGTTGTGATGATGTTAAGACCGTCAAACCCGACTTAGCCTTGTTATCGGAGTCTGACAAGGGAAATATTGAAAATGGGGGAGACTTAAGTGAGGTTTCTATCAGAGAGCTAGGTGTAGAAGCTGCCTCAGAAGTATGGGAAGGAAAAGAAGAAGATACAACAAAAACTGATGCTTCTTCCGAAGAGAATGCTGAAACTGATTGTAGTCTTGAGATGTCCCATGAAGAGGAGCCACAGCTTGCATTGTTGTCCAAGGAAGTTGACACTGAGAATAAAGACCTTTCCGTGAGTGCTTGCAATTTAGAGACAGAGGAATCTGCCAAAGAGTGGATCATGAAAGAATTGGAGTCTGCATTGAAGAGGGTCTCTGACTTGGCAAATGAGGGATTAGATTCTCAAGAAGATGAAAATGAAGTTATAAATCATGAAGGAGGCTTGCACATAAAAGTAAACTTTGGGGAGCTTAGGAAGGGAAAATCCCTAAGCTTGGATTACGACGCTGAATCTGTGGCTAGTGATTTTCTGGATATATTAGCAACAGAGCAGAGTCAACTTTCCCCAAGTTTTGAAAGTGAGCCTGATTCCCCAAGAGAACGACTGCTGAGGCAATTTGAGAGGGATACTTTGGCCGGTGGGGGTTCCTTATTAAACTTTGATATGGACATTGATCACCAAGAATTTGCTTGTGATGCTCCAACTCGATCCGATTGGAGGAGCATTTATAAGGATTTTGATAATTCATGTAATGTAGAATCCTATGTGGAGACGCCAAAGATAGAAATTGAAGCAACAAGCAATAAAACTAGGGCGTCAACGTTGGAGGACATGGAGACAGAGGCTTTAATGTATGAATGGGGCTTGAATGAGAGAGCATTTCAGTTTTCCCCTCCTAAGAACTCAAGCGGGTTTGGAAGCCCAATTGATATTCCTTTTGAGGACCCTTACCAATTGCCTCCTCTTGGAGAAGGCTTAGGACCCTTCGTTAAGACTAAAAATGGAGGATTTTTAAGGTCAATGAACCCTTCACTTTTCAAGAATGCCAAGAGTGGGGGGAGTTTGATAATGCAGGTATCTAGCCCGGTGGTCGTTCCTGCTGAAATGGGATCTGGCATAATGGACATATTGCAGCATTTAGCTTCAATTGGAATTGAAAAGCTCTCTATTCAGGCAAATAAGTTGATGCCTTTAGAAGATATTACTGGCCAGACAATGCAACATTTAGTATGGGAAACTGCACCAAGCTTCGATGGAACTGTGAGGTTTGAATTTCTTTCCAGTTATATTTGAAATTGCGCATATTTAGCACACTATATCTATTAAGAATTGACTTATATGACTTCTACCCACTGCAGACAAGATTTGTTGCAGCATGAATTTGAGTTTGGACAAAATATGGCTGGGATTCAAAGTAATAACGGGAAATGGTACAGACCAAAGTCCAGCAAGTTGGAGTTAAGTTCTGCCAGGCTTGAGAAGGACTCAAAATACGTAGCATTGGAGGACCTTGCTCCTTTGGCGATGGATAAAATTGAAGCCCTTTCGATTGAGGGTTTGAGAATACAGTCTGGCATGTCAGATGAGGACACACCTAATGTAAGCCCACAATCCATTGGTGCGTTTTCAGCCATTGAGGGAAAAAGGGTCAATTTTGGAGGAGTTGTAGGTCTAGAAGGAACAGGTGGATTGCAGCTACTAGACGTTAAAGACAATGGTGGTGATGGTGGTGATGTTGATGGGCTTATGGGCTTATCTCTCACTCTTGAAGAATGGATGAGGTTGGACGCTGGAGAAATTGATGAAATCAGCGAGCAGACCTCCAAATTGCTGGCAGCCCATCATGGTACCTGCATTGACTTGTTTCGTGGTAGGTCAAAGAGACGTGGCAAGGGTAAGAATTGTGGATTATTGGGAAACAGCTTTACAGTGGCCCTAATGGTGCAACTACGTGATCCTTTAAGGAATTATGAGCCAGTTGGTACACCTATGCTTTCTCTTGTTCAAGTAGAGAGAGTGTTTATAACACCTAAATCTAAGATATACAGCACAGTTTCTCAAGTTCGAAAGAGCAATGAAGACAATGATGATAAACCCGAGCTCCCCAAAAAGGAAGCTGGTGATGTGGAGGTGAATGAAGATAATATTTGTGAGGATGAAGAAATCCCTCGGTACAAAATTACTGAAGTGCATGTTGCAGGTTTAAAGACAGAAAAAGGAAAAAAGAAATTATGGGGTTCGTCAAGTCAGCAGCAGTCTGGATCACGTTGGTTGCTGGCGAATGGAATGGGAAAGAAGAATAAGCATCCATTAATGAAGTCAAAGGGTGGTAATAAATCATCCATAGCAGCTGCTTCTCAGGAAACTACAACAACAGTGCAGCCTGGTGAGACGTTATGGAGTATATCATCACGGGTGCATGGTACAGGGGCTAAATGGGAGGAGTTAGCTGCATTAAATCCACACATCCGAAATCCAAATGTTATTTTCCCTAATGAAAAGATTAGATTGAGGTAGCATTGTAGAACAAGATTTATATATATATATGAGGAGAGTAATCTCTCTACTTCCTTGTTCTTTCTTTTTTGGAGTAGTAATTTTTGCATACTTTTGGCACCCTCCACCCTTACTTTTTTTTTAAAAAGCAAATCCACAAGGCGGGTTGTCTAGGTTAGTTTTATAAATTTTTCAAAATAAAAAGTCATACAAATGTAGCCGAAGCGATATAATTAAAAAAATGCAAAAGTTAAACTAATGACCAAATTGGGATTTATAGGATATCCTAACTCGGCAAGTTAATTAAGGGTGACAAAAAGGTTTTGAAGGTTCAAGAGAGTGACAAGAGTTTTAATTATTGAAGGTAGGTGATAATGTTTTGTTAATAATTAATGAGTTTTGACTACTTTTTCAATAATTCCTCAAGTTTTTGTTACATTTTGACACAACCTTATTAACCCCAATATATTAGAAAAAGAAAAAGAAAAAAGTTGTGCAGCAGTCTCTTCTTCCAACCAACGATCATATTCACGTGTTTTCTTCTCTTCTCTTTCTTTTCTTCTTCTTCCTCCTCCTTTTTGTATTATTATTGTTTGTTTCCTGTGGCTGCTATTGCTATTGCGTTGGAAAGAAGAAAGGAACCTCTGGGTTTTTTTTGAAATTTTTTTGGAATTGAGAAAAAAAATATGAAATTTAGTCGATTTGATACTAAGTTTCGTTGTTTTATCACTGGGCATTGCTTGTGAGGTGATTTTAGACAATTTTGGTAAGTCAATACTATTATTTTGTGTGTACTACTCATCTGGGTTTTATCTACTGTTCCAGTTGAATTTGATTCAACAACTGCTGCATTATTTTTGGCATCTGTTGCTGAAAGAAATGCAGCATATGAAGAAACAGATCAACTATTGAATATGTTATAGCAATTGTTGCATCTAATTTAGCTAGCACCTGCCTCTAGCTGCTACCTCAGCAATTGTTGAATATGTTTCAACAATTGTTACATGAGTTACTAATGTGTCTCAGCATATGTTGAAAGATATTCAACAACTGTTGTAGGTGCACTAGTTGCTGCTGCAGCAATTGTTGAATATATTTCAACAATTGTTACATGAGTTACTGAATGTGTTTCAGCAATTGTTGAAAGACATTCAACAATTGTTGTAGGTGTTCTAATTGTTGCCTCAGTAATTGTTGAATATATTTCAACAATTGCTACATGTGTTACTGAATGTGTTTTAGCAATTGTTGAAAGATATTCAACAATTGTTGTAGATGCTCTAGTTGATGTTGCAGCAATTGTTGAATATATTTCAATAATTGCTACATGAGTTATTGAATGTGTTTCAACAATTGTTGAAAGATATTCAACAATTGTTGCAGGTGCTCTAGTTGTTACTACAACAATTGTTGAATATCTTTCAACAATTGTTACATGAGTTACTAAACGTATTTCTATAATTGTTGAAAAATATTTAACAATTGTTGTAGGTGCTCTAGTTGTTATTGCAGCAGTTGTTGAATATTTTTAACAATTGTTACATGAGTTACTGCAAGTGTTTCAACAATTGTTGAAAGATATTCAGCAATTGTTGTAGGTGCTTCAACTGTTGCATCAATTGCTGAAGCAATTGTTGAAAGTGTTTAAGCAATTGCTTCATCAACTGTAGGTAGAATCAAAATAAAATTACGATCAGTTTCCCTTTTAAATCATAATATAGGTACGGATCTCCATTATCAATGATGAATAAAATAACAATAGGAGTTGATTGCAATGGTGAATGGGTCAAGTCCAATAATCGTTATATTTGGTGTTGAAAAAATAAAGAAACGGTAGAGACAATAACAATGATTATGGACCGAGATGTCAGGTATGAAGATTTTGCAGAGAAAATTATTTTCTATTGAGAACTAAATTGTGCATTGAAAGATCTTGTAATCACCTACATGTATAGCTGCAGCGAAAAGTAAAGGGCCGCTCCATTTAGGATTAAAAAATCCAATAAATTACGTACTTATTTGGAAGACGAAAGTAGACCCATTTTAAGGACATATGTAGTTGAAAGATTGATCGAAAACTGTCAAAACCAACAAATATTAAATGAAAAATGTGATTTTGCAAACATGAATATTCCAAATAAAGAAAGTGTCGGTGCACACAATATTTTGACTCCTACTCCTACTCTTAAAGTTGTCAGCAATACACCGGGAACCACACAATCATCACAGTGTAATCATGCTCAAGATAAGTGGGTATTCCCAACAAAGAAAAATAAATATTTCATATGCAAAAGAAGTGGACATAAAAACAAACATGCTCGGAGCGAAGAGCTCCATAGGAATAGATTTGAAATTTTGATTGTCATTTATTATTTTTAAATGTTTCTTAATTTTTTTAAGATTAATGTTGAACATATTTTTATTGAATGCTTCAGTTCTCAAAAATTAAAAGTAGTAATGTTGAATAAATATTCAACAAGTAAGACATTTTCTTCAGCAATTATTTCACTTGCTGAAAAATCAAGTTTAAGTATCATAATACATCAAAATTATTTTATTTATCATTTAATATGGTTTAGATGATAATTAACGATCAAATTACTAAATTAATATTGATTACGTGATTAATTTATCGATTTATTATTTATTGTTAATAAATTACTGTGTAACTGTATAAAATTGCCATCAAAATCAAGTCTAAGTATTATAATACATCAAAATTACTTTATTTGTCATTTAATATATTTTATATAATAATTAACTATCAAATTACTCAATTAATATTGATTACGTGGTTAATTAATCGATTTATTGTTTATTGCGAGTAAATTACTACGTAACTATACAAAATCACCACCAAAATCAATTCTAAGTACCATAATACATCAAAAATACTTTATTTATCATTTAATATGATTTAGATAACAATTAAAAATCAAATTACTCAATTAATCTTGATTACGATTTTAATTAATCGATTTATTGTCTGTTATGAATAAATTACTGCATAATTGTATAAAATTGTCACCAAAATCAACTCTAAGTATAATATATCAAAATTACTTTATTTATCATTTAATATGGTTTAGATAATAATTAACAATCAAATTACTCAATTAATGTTGATTACGCGTTTAATTAATTGATTTATTGTCTGTTATGAACAATTTATTATGTAATTGTACAAAATCACCACCAAACTCAACTCTAAGTACTATAATATATCAAAATTACCTTATTTATCATTTAATATGGTTTAGACAACAATTAACAATCAAATTACTCAATTAATGTTGATTACACATTTAATTAATCAATTTATTGTATGTTATGAACAAATTACTGCATAATTATACAAAATCGTCACCAAACTCAACTCAAAATACCATAATACATCAAAATTATTTTATTTATCATTTAATATGATTTAGATAATGATTAACAATCAAATTACTCAATTAATGTTGATTACACGTTTAATTAATCGATTTATTGTATGTTATGAACAAATTACTACGTAATTGTACAAAATCGCCACCAAACTCCACTTTAAGTACCATTGTTGACATCCCGAAGGCGCAACGTCGTGACAACTCGCTACAAATATAATTTAATAAAAGAAAAGATAATAATTTAATATTTTAGAGTCGCCACCTAATTTTAAGGATAATTAGGAAACCAATTAATTATTTACAAAAATGCAGTCTGCGAACCAAAAATTCTGAGTAAGGGGTTCAAGTTATTCCGAAGGGAAGGTATTAGCACCCTTCAGAATCCAC
>JBCEWC010001016.1:9118-45732 GCA_038996855.1 Solanum aculeatissimum
CCCCCCCCCCCCCCCCCCCCCCCCCCCCCCCCCCCCCCCCCCCCCCCCCCCCCCCCCCAACCACCATCTCTCAAAATTAAGGAAAATTTTGATTTTTAAAGTAACATTGGGAAGTAAATGACTTTAACCTGAAAAAATATTATAATTATTCTTTGGGAAAATTAACAACACAAGAATGATATAATTATGACAATCTTTAAAATGAAATCATCATCAATTTCATCATCTATCTCCAAATCTATCGGTCATTATCATCCTCTATTGATACATATACTAATTATTATTTGGGTAATGCTAAATGACACTAATGGATTTGGCAAAAATTGACACAAAATGTCAATTAACATTTATGTTCTTTTGGGTAATAACCAGGAGGATTTTCTCAAATCTTTTATCCATAGAGTTATGCTCTTTTGGGTAATAACCACTAATTTCCCTCCACTGCTCCACATTTAATTTTTCATTCAAAATTACCAACTTCACAAATAATATATAGTCTTCTGGAGATCCAAAATTTTCTCAAAAAAATTAAATACAATCAAAATCGACCTCATTTGGTCAGTATTGAATTGAATAAATAAATACTAATATTTTATTTTATTTCAATTTCATAAAAAAAATAAAAAGTATTTTTCAATGAATTTTAATTAACATTTTATTCTATTTAATTGTTTTTATTAAAATCGACCTCCAGCGGTCGATTTTGTTTTTAAAATAGAATCTCGACTTCCAGAGGTTGGTAATTTTAATTTAATAAATAAAAGGAGTACATTTTTTGTTCTTTTTCATCACAACAGTTTAATACCGACATTTTGAGGTTGCTATGTTAACTTTTTTTAAAATAGAATATCAACTTCTAGAGGTCGGTAATTTTAATCTAATCAATATACCGAGTGCACTTTCATTCCTTTTAATCACAATAGTTCAATATCGACATCTTGAGGTCGCTATATTAACTTTTTAAATAGAATATCACTACAAGAAAAAGACCTTTTAATGACCATAATTTAGGGACAAGTTAAAAATAAGGTCCCTAAAACATACTTATAGGGATGATATTATTTTCTAGTCTCTAATTAGCTATTTTATTTTCTAAACACACAAAAACTAGTCCCTAAAATAAAATTTTTGAGCGGGAATTATACACGAAGGGCAGGATATAAAAGTAATACGCAAAAAATCTCCAAATCCATTTGCAGAAGGACTTAGCTTTTTTTTCCTCTCCCCAAGAGTATGCCTAAAACCCCAAAATCACTTTTAGGCTCTTAAATTGTTTTCCTTGCTCCCTCTAAACGAAAAATCTCCTGTCAATTTAGTCTTCACTGTTTCAATTTGCCAGTAATTGAATCGAAACTCCGATCACAAAGAAGAATGGCTAAGCATTTGAAGCACAAAAAAAAAATCCTTGATGGAGAAAACAACTGACAAGATTCACTTCGACCGTTCCTCGTCGTCGTCGTCGAATTCTGATTCTGAGGTGAAGCCTATGGTCGCGCCGGTTAAGGCCAAAATTTGGAGGCAATTCAGGAGAGAAGAGTCGGTTCGCCATGTTTTGGGTGGAGGGAAATGTAAACTTACTTGAACTTTACTTTGTTATCTACTTCAATTTTGTATATTCATTTGTTTGTGCTAAGTGATTGCTCGTGGAGTAATGAATTAGGATTTAGGGTTTTGAAGTGTCTTAAAGCATGGATCTATCACGATCTGAAATTTGGGTGTGATGACACTCACCTATCCCATCAAGGCGAGTCAACCTAATATCGTTATCATGACTCCAAATTCGGGTGTGATGACATTCACCTATCCATCAAGGCGAGTCATCCTAATACCCAAACAACTAAAAAAACAACAACAGAAGCGGAAGATAATAGTTAAGTGATATAAATAAATGGATGAAAGCACAATACAATTATCCCAAGAACTGGTATCACATGTACAAACCTCTAAATGTAGAATACTCAAAAGAAATACAAATCATAAATGTCTAGTCCTCAAATAGAACAAAATATAGAATGAGATCCTCAAATGCTTGCTGAAAATATAGCAGCTACCTCAAAAGAAATCTGAAAGCTCAAATCCAAAAGTGAGAAATCTAGCAAGTGGATCGAGATCACAATCTACAAAAATGTAGCAAGGGGTGAACACCAAACAATGGGGTACTCAGCGAAATGAAACTAACTTAAAGTAAAACAATGAAGAACACAAGTAACTCCTTAAATCCCAACCACAATCTGTTGAACTACAAACCTGCACTCAGAAAAGTCCCAACACAATATATTATACAGATCGCAATAATATAGATATACTCATCATCTAGAATAGTACCTCAATACAAAACATATATATAAATTCAACAGATACATCAATATCAAGGATATAACAAGTATGCAACCTCATGAACGATATACAACTATAACAATCAGATGTGATATGAGATGGAATGAATGTCATGAAATAGATATAGTACAATGCAATGTCAATCAAGCGTGATGCATGTTTGTCTTAGAATACACATCCACTAATCAGATATGGTTATCTGTCTCAGTCAGAATCCATGGGGGGCCACACATGAATCGTGCATCTGTGATCATGGTTGGCACTGTCGTCGGCTCATGTCACCAGGCCGAAACCATTTTTCTTCGGCCTTTTATCAATAATGGATCATCAAGCAACGTGAATAATTATGTTCAAGGAGATGAAATATGCAAGATGTCCATATATATATATATATGTATATCATGTATCTCAATAATAAAAATTGATAAATTCTCAAGTGTCTCAAATATACAATTAATTGATAGTCAATAAGCCAATATATGAACAATTCTTCTATTCAATATATCATGATCAAACGTACGATATTAGAATTTTACCCCCAAAGTACTCAATTCCACACGTAGTGGAGCATACAAGGTTCATTCAAACTTAACAAAAGGTTAGAAGTCCACTTGCCTCAAATAAAGTCCCAAATTAAGTTGAATTTGTAGCCTTTCCCCTCTTTTGGTACTTCAAATTACCACAATCTATTCAAATATTACATCACAATCACATAACGAATCTAATGATACTAAAATCACTCAATTCGGAGAAAAGGGGTAAAATGGTTAAAAATTCTATGTCAAAAAATATTGTCGAAATCTAAAAATTAATGTATGAAAATATTCTCCCCATAATAAGGAACTCAACGGTGAAAATGATTTCAAAAATGGGGTTAAGATGAGAGAAAAATCAACATTTCAAGTTTAGGAAATCCATATCCGAAAACCCCCAATTTACACCAATAAAATCTCAAAATTAGAAGTTAAAATCATCAATTAATCTCAACCTCGGGTCTGCCTGGAAAAGCATAACAATGAGCACCTTGAACTCCACTCGAAGAAATTGAACCCTAACACCTGACTGAGTGGAAATATTACCTGCTCCTCTACCACCCATACGTCTACCTCTGTCAATCGATCTGACCTCTACCATGGCCCTAGTCTGTGGGGCTGAACCTCTGGCTGGCGGTGCTGGATCTCTGACCGGTGCCATGGAGTACGAATGGTATGGCCCTAAATAAGTCTGGTGAGGGCAATATCTAATCAAATGATTTGAAGAACCATACCCAAAACATAACCTAAGATGAGAAAAGGACTGAGAAGATGGAAGAGGGATGTTGTAACCTCTCTGGCCCTTGGGCCTCTGTGGATAATTTGATGAACTCTAACCAAGATTATAGGAGTGATGGAAACCTCGTCCCTCCTCTGAGGCTGGCAAGGCCGTATGAACCCTGCGATGCTGAAATGAACTACCTCTTCTGGCTATACCTCTACTCCCTGATGAGGCACCTGAGAACGGCCTAGAGGTACGGGCTTTTTTGGGGCCTCCAAACTTCTCTATATATACCCGTTCCACCTCCTTGGCGGCACCAACCACGGACTGAAAAGATGCTCCACTTCAGGACATTTGAAACATTGACTATCTGATAGGATAAGACAACCCTCTAACAAATTGGTGAACTTTCTCTGCCTCCGTAGGAATGGGTTATTGCATGTCGAGCCAACTGGCAAAAACAAATATCATACTCTGAAGCTGTTATAGAACACTGCCTTAAACTCTCAAACCTCAGACAATTCCCTTCTCTAACACTCCAAGGAATGAATCTATCATAGAAAGCACCAGCGAATGTTTCCCAAGTCATCAGAGGAGTATCAACTATAAAAGATCCCAAATAAGTCTTCCACTAATCCTTGATCGGCCACGAAGCTAGAGGGTAACATATCAGACATCGTAGGTCTCGACTAGTCCAAGGGTCTCAAGTAGCTCTCTACAAATAACCAAGAACTCATGTGTATCCTCAATTTTTCCACCATGGAACTGAGGTGGTCCATCTTCCTGAATCCTTCATATCTATAGTGCTCATCGTCGGTCAAGGTAGTTGCTAGAGGAACCTCAATAGTAGGTATTGGTGGTGGTTGCTCCACCTGCACCCCAGCCTCAGGGTCCTGTTACTGACTTAGAGGTTGAACCCTAACTTGTGTCTGAGATGTACCCGGTGTATCAACTGGGCTGCCTGCAAAGCCTCAAAGTCTCGAGCACACCCAAAACTCTCAAAAGTGTATCTTGAAGTAGTGGTGTTGCAGCAAACTCGTGTGAAACCTGTTGTTGTCTAGGCTTCATAGTTGGATCAGGGGAGATACCCCAATCATAGTTCCTTGTCGGTGTGGCTCCTCAGCTCCGACCTCTAGCTCATCCTTTGGCACGGTCCTTGCCCCTAGTTGGGGCCTCAACAACAACATCTGGGGTGATCACTCTTCGCCATGTGGTAGCAGTAGCTCTAATCCTGGTCATTTGTCAAAAGACCCATGACTACTCAGCACAAAAAAAAGACTCACGCATGATTTGATCATAAAGAAGCAATAGAGAATTTCCTAACAGTCTTTGTAGCCTCTCAAGGATAAGCAATAGATGTCTCTGCACCGATCCGTAAGACTCTACTCGACTCGGCTTGTACACATGTGAGACTTATGAACCTAGAGCTCTGATACCAAATTGTCACGACCCAAATTTTGGGTGTGATGACGCTCACCTATCCCACCAATCAACCTAATATCGTTGTCACGTACTAAAATCCGAGTGTGATGACACTCATCTATCCCACCAAGGTGAGTCAACCTAGTACTCAAACAACTAAAAAAATAACAACAGAAGCGGAAGATAATAGTTTAATGATATAAATAAGCTGACGAAAGCACAATACAATTATCTTAATAACTAGTGTCATATGTACAAGCCTCTAAATATAGAATACTCAAAAGAAATACAAGTCATAAGTGTCTAGTCCTCAAATAGAACAAAACATAGAATTTGATCCTCAAAGGCCTGCTGAAGACATGAGCAGCTATCTGAAAAGAAATTCGGAAGCTCGAATCCAAAAGTGAGAAATCTAGCAAGATGGACTGGGCTCACAACCTACAAAAGGGTGAGCACCAAACAATAGGGTACTCAACGAAATGGAACTAATCTAAAGTAAAACAAAGAAGAACACAAGTAACTCCTTAAATCCCAACCACAATCTGCTGAACTACAAACCTGCACTCAAAAAAGTCCCAACACAATATAATATACAGATCACAATAATATAAATATACTCATCATCTAGAATAGTACCTCAATACAAAACATATAGATAAACCCAACACATACATCAATATCAAAGATATAACAAGTATATAACCTTATGAACGATATACAACTATATCAACCAGATATGGTATGAGATGGAATGGATGCTATGAAATGGATATAGTGCAATGCAATGTCAATCAAACATGATGCGTGTCTATCCTAGAATACACATCCGCTAATCAGATATGATTGTCTGCCTCAGTCAAAACCTATGGGGGCCACACATGAACTGTACATCTATGATCATGGTCGGTATTGTCGTCGGCTTATGTCACTGGGCCAAAACCATTTTCCTTCGACCTTTCATCAACAATGGATCATCAAGCAACATGTAATAATGACAAATAATCATGTTCAATGAGATGAAATATGCAAGATGTATATAGTAATAACGATAAATAATCATGTTCTATGAGACGAAATATGACATATGTCTATATATATCATGTATCTCAACAATAAAAATCGATAAATCCTCAAGTGTCGCAAATACATAATCAATTGATAGTCAATAAGCCACCATATGAACAATTTCTCTATTCAACATATCATGATCAAGCCTACGATATTATAATTCTACCCCCAAAGTACTCAATTCCACACACATTAGAGCATACAAGGTTCATTCAAACTTAACAAAAGATTATAAGTCCACTTACGTCAAATAAAGTCTCAAATTATGTTGAATTTGCTGCCTTTCTCCTCTTTCGGTATTCCAAATCACCACAATCTATGCAAATATTACATCACAATCACATAACGAATTTAATGACACTAAAATCACTCAATTCGGAGAAAAATGGTAAAATGATAAAACAAATCCATGTCAAAAAACGTTGGTTCTCCCCATAATAAGGAACTTTACGGTGAAAATGATTTTGAAAACGGAGTTAAGATGGGGGGAAAATTAATATTTCAAGTTCAGGAAATTCATATCCTAAAATCCCCAATTTACACCAATAAAATCCCAAAATTAGAAGTTAAACTCATCAATTAATCAATGTAAGTTAATGAAATATGTTAGAAAATAGTTACTCAATTGCTTTGCCTTGAAAACCCATGAAATCTCTCTTGAAAACGAAGGTTGAGGGTTTGAAAATGGTGAAAAATGAAGTAAGATCGTTTTTTAAAACAAATCACTGTCTAGGCACCTATAGTGCTTCACGACCCCGGAGCCTTATCCGTGAACGCGGCGGTCAAGGGGAATTAGCACTCCGCGAACATGAAAAGAGTACCCCGTGAATGTGGAGTCTCATGAGATCTCACACGCCTACAACTCTGCGAACGTGGTTGCCTTCCCGCGAATGCGGAGGTCTAAGCAATTGACCTCTGCGAACGCGGAGCTTTAAGCGCAAACGCGGAAAATAGTCTGGACCTGCTCCAGAAACAGATCACACCATCAATCCACACCACAATTAAAATCAAAACTGGACCCTCGAGAATTCTTTTGGAACCCCATGAACACAAATTAAACATAGAACCATAGCAAAAACGACGATCTGGACTCAATAGAATCATCAAAATTTGAATCTGGAACCTTCGTGGTCCCGAACCCGAGAAAGATCATTTAACTAGTTTTGGACCTAAAAATTCAACATATTCTTGGAAGCTCTAAAAATTACAACGAAGGCATTTCTAGTGTTAGTTTCACCACTTGGGATCACTAGAACTGACGGAATTTTGATACAAGCTTCTGAACTCCGAATGTTGATCAAGGTTAAACTTATGATCCAAAATGAACTAGAAATGCAACTTTGGACCTAAAATCTCTATTTTAACTCCAAATTCAGTTCTGCAAGTTCTCCTGGACCAAATTCGGTATTTCAAGACTAATGAAATCGAAAGAATCAAATTTCGACACTCAAAACTCAAAATGACCTTCAAACTCAAAATTTCCAACTTTAAGCCTTTGAAAACTTTTTCTTTTGCAAAACTCCAACTTTTTGCAAAAAATTCAAAATCTGATTTTTAGACTTATCCAAAAAATGATCCAAGACAACTTTTGAAAAGAAAAAAAAAATTAGATAAAAAATGCCAAAAATGACCTTCATGGTCATTATAGGATCGCCAGGACTTCAATTAAGTATTGCAAATTTACAGTATAGATGTGTCATTTGTGGTTGGCTTTATAGTAGAGTTCTAGTTAATTAAGTTGTAGAGGGTTAGAGGGACTGTCTATTATTTATCACGTTCGTTGATAGCTGAAAACAATAATTTTTGAATTACAAACTAATATCATAAGGAATGTTGAGACCAAATATGCTTTTAGTTATATATAGTCATGTTTGTATTCAAGTTTTTTATATTATTTTAACTGTTGTAGCATGTGCTTATTCAAGTTATTTAAATTTGTTTGAAAATGAATTATCTAGTTTGACTTTGTACAAAATTTAAGAAAATAGAGAAGACTTTTTAATTTCATTAAGCGTGTGAAAATGAGCCCAAATATAAGTAATCCATCCAATTCGTCCAAAATTTTATGGGTTGGGCTCAAGATAATTTGAATTGGGTTCAATCTCAACCCATTTAAGCCTTAATTCATTTTGACAGAATCTTCAATTGAGCTCAATTTAATCTCCAATTTCAACCTGTTCTAATGCGTTTTACTTGCATTGATGTAATATATGTTTTCTATCTATTTTATATTTTTTATGATTTATTTATCTATTTGTAACTTTTTATTTTATTTTCTTGAGTTGAAATTCAAATTGTGGTTATAAAAAGTAAATAATAATAAGTTAAAATTATGGCAAATTTACCAAACTACACAACTTAATTTACATTATTCTCAAATATTTCCTACCAATTTTAAAAATCTCCAAAATCCCTCTTTTCTTATTTTTCCCTATACACGCTTGATACACTCCATTCATAATCTTATTTCTTCTGCAACAAACCCTATCTTTGCTCCTAAAATCAAGCTCAACTTGATATAGTTACTTCCAACTTCTCTCCAATTTCAACCAACATTTTCTCTCTCTATTATTCAATTTTAAATTTAAAAAAGAAAGTAGATTAACTTCGTCTTCCCCATTCCAATTTCATACGGATTCTTTAGAAAATCACTGACAATTTCATTTTTTTCAAGTTTCGTATATTGATACATATGGATCCTTCATCTTTTAGTATTGGGTTCACTCAATTAGAGCAAGAACAAACTATTATAGATTGTGTCTATAACTCTGACGATGATTCATGTGTTGAATATGGTGATTCATTCAACCATGGTGTTTCATATAATAGATTTTAATCCGTCATTTGATTTAGTTTTTTCACAAATAGTTATGGAACAAGTGAACATGATGATTCATTGAATATTGTGATTCATGTATTGAATATAGTGATTCATGTGTTGAACATGGTGATTCATGCAACTATGGTGATTCATGCGTTGAATATGGTGATTCGTTCAACTATGGTTGGTGATTCGTTGAATATTTGAATATGATGATTCATGTGTTGAATATAGTGATTTATGTGTTGAATATGGTGATTCATGAGTTGAATATAGTGATTCGTTGAATATGGTCATTCATTGAATAGTTGAATATGGATGATTCATTGAATAATTGAATATGACGATTTATCAACTATTCTATAACTAGTCAGTTTTGGAATAGTTCAATATGTTGATTCATTATAGTGTATCACACTGTTGTAGAATCATCCAAACCAGATCTAGGATGGGTAAATCGAATTATTTATGATGCATCTTCTCCCAACTTTTTAAAATTTTGAATCAATATTGATTCGTCTACTGGATGATAAGCTTAAAGAATTTTGAAATTTGAATCTGTTACGATTTGGAAGGACTTGATTAGCCTAGTAAAATAAGGTAATCCATTAATTATGGGATTCTAAATAAATCTTTCATTATTTTTTTCTTATTTAATGCAACAACATTAAAGTCATCAATGTATATCACCAAAGTAACATATGTATCATTGTTTATCTAAAAAGAGAATTTTTGTAAATATGAAAAAAGTCGGGATAAATTGAAATTTACTCTTAGCCCATTTGAGCCCAACCCATTTGAACCCAAAGTAAAATTTGGACGGGTCTTAACCAATCCAATTTCTATTTCAACCCATTTTAACATTTTCAATTTCAACCTAACTCGTCCGTTTGACATTCCTAATTTTTGTGATCTTAAATTGAAGTTATGTCATATGTATCAAAATATTCTTTAATTTTATGATCTTAAATATATTACGTAGAAATTAAAATTAAAAATTTATTAAAAAAATAAATTATTATTTTTAAGTAGATTAAAAAAAAATGTTATTCATTTAAATGATGGAAGTATTAAACTATACAAATTTTTGAAAGAGTAGCGGCGGAGTTGCCGAAACCATTTTTCCACCAAAATCAGCATGAACGACATCGCGACACCTGTTGTCGAACGTGACACCACGCGTCAATTGAGCGTCTGGGGCTAGTGTAATATCCTCAGCATTAGCGGTGCACCTGGCACACAGCAATTGAGTATCCATCTGGCGTCTTTGAGTTTCCCTATATACGCGCTAATATCCATCCGCGTGGTTACACGCATTCCCCAATCTGCCCTATTTCTAGAACTCTTACCATATAAAAAATAATTTCAGTCTCTGTGTATCTAAGCTATTCTTCGGACACTCCGACTCCTTCTGTAAGTCCCATTTCTCTGCCCTACATTTGATTGTTTTTTTACTTGGGTTTGTTGATCAATGCATTGTTTCGTTACAAGTTAGAGAGTTGGGTTGTTTGAGGTTGGGTTCATCTTCGGAGACATTGTTTGTTGGCCATTTTTTTTTTTTTTTGGTTTGTGATTGTAGAAAAGGATGCTTTCAATTTTTTGGATACCGGTTTGCCTTGAACTGCTTGAATTTTTCAAGTTTAATTTGGGAATGCTTATGATTTATGTGTCCATTTTGGTTGTATCTTCCGTTTTTTGTCAAAAAAAATTGGGGGAAGGGGAAATGGGGAGGAGACTGTTACAAGATGGGGAATTGAATCATCACCAGCAAAACAAGGTGAAAGATTTTTTTTTTCTTAATGACTGTGGTGTCTGTGCCAACTTTTGTCCATATTGACTAATTTCACTGATAGTACTACTAGGTAACTCTGTCTATTAAGGCTAGGACAGATGTGAAGAAACCCTTAGTGTTCTTGTTTCTGTTGGGATTTGAACCTGACAACCTCATGACACAGACTTGGGTGTCAAGAAGGTGAAAGTTTAGTTGGTCTATCAATTGGTTGAGCTACTAAAATTCCCCTTTTATATCTTCCTTCTTGCTTTTCACTATGTCTTAATTCTAAGTGTGTTTTTCCTAATTTATATGGCCTTCTTTTCATTGTAGAACAACACAAAATGTTTGACACGATATATTTCTTTATGATTTTGCAATTTTGAAGGATTCGGGTTCACTCATGATTGTTGAATTTCATTGTGGTTTTCTCTGCCAAGCTAAATTTCAACCTCTGCTTTCCTATTTTTATTTCACTGTTACAAATTAACTTCTTAAATACTATGCCCATAATAGGGGCTATTCACTAAGCACTTTTTAGTTTGTGTAGAAAATCACTAGTTCAATTATTTTCTTTTCTTCTTTGGTTTCAATGATGTTTTAGCTACTCTAAGTTCACAAATTCTAAGTTAAAGCTCAAAGGTCATCTAGGTTGATTTGAAAAACTTATAACCAAGAAGGAAAAAGAATTTACCAATCTATAATTTTTATTGGAAAAAAACTACTTGGTCAAGTTTGCTGTAGCTCGCCAGTGTGATTCTAGAGGTTTGGTTCTTCTTTTATCTTCCTCTTTTTAATCTTTGGATAGTGGACTTCAATCTCAGAAGCCAACAATGATAGGTTTACATGGACACTTCTGATTCACAATGGTTATAAACTTCTACAGTTTCGAGTAATTCTATGCATGAATACCCTTTTATGCCGTTATGATGGGCAGTTGGAATACTTGAACTGATTGGATTAGAAATAAACTAATTGTTATGGGTTGTCTGATGCACAATATACTCATATATGGTAAAGCTTTAGAATATGCTCATAACAGAGAGATGCTGTTGTGTGGGTGGTAAAGCAACAAATCTCCATCTTTTAAGCTCACAGAGAAGATTTTTTCTCCTTCTTTCTGGGTTGCAGAAAGACCGGGTGGATTTTCTTTTTTGGGGGTCAAAAGGCAGGCTGATCAATATGACCAGAAGACAGTTTTTGTTAACAATAATATAATGTGCAATTTGATTCTTTCATCATATAATGCAATATTTGGTGCCTTGTTTGAAAATTGCTATACCCATTTTTGGCGCAAACCATGAGGTGTTGTGGACCAGAAAGCATGCTATTTAAGTGGAGAAAGGTAGAAGGGTAGACCCATTATCCACCGAGTTTCGAACCATACACCAGGTCCAAAGTTTCCCCAGGATTTCTTGGTTATCAGGAAAAGAATTGGTGTCTTCATTTTGATTATGCCTTCATCATAATCGTGTTTCCTTATGCACCTCCATCAAAATTTTGCTTGTTTCTCCAAGAGAAACGAGAGGTAGTGGTAAGATTTGCATACATATACATTTTACCCTCCCCGGACCCTACTTGTGGGATTTCGCTGGGTATCTTGTCTGCTCTCCAAGATAAAACAGGAACCCGGGGGATAGGGGGTGGTGGGCAGGTGGGTTTTCTATGGAAAGTGATCTATTAGGAAAAGAAAAGGAAATGCAGTTTCTGAAGGTATTGGTTATTTGTCATATCATGCAACATCCTGATCTAGATATGACTGAAAGCCTTTCTGTCTCTGATTCTGCTCATGTGCACTCTGGTTTTTGTAGGCTCACTGAGTAATTGGAGGTTGCATTTAAATCCACTAAAGAATGCCGGTCAATCCAAGAGTTAAGAAGGCATTTCGTGCTATGAAAAATATTGGCATCTCTGAGGAAAAGGTGAAGCCAATATTGAAGAGCCTTCTAAAACTATATGACAAAAATTGGGAGCTTATTGAAGAGGAAAATTACAGAGCACTTGCAGATGCTATATTTGAAAAGGAGGAAGCAGAGGTCCTATCTATCTCTATTTCTTTGCTTTCTTTCTCTCACATTTCTGGTCAAGTCAGAGCTTCGTTTTTCTTCTTTCCTTTGCAAAGCATTAAGTGTGCTCGATGGAGTCTGAATTCTCTTTATTGATATCCTATTGCAGGCAGCAGAACATAAGAAGCCTGAAAATAATGAAGTACGAGATGTGGTTTGGTTGCATGTGTTTAAATTAAATGTCCCTGTAATTTCTATAGGATCTGATTTTTTCTTTCTTCCCCATTTCCCTTGTATCTTTTATTGGTCCTTTAGGCGCTTGAGCAGCGAGCGGAAGTTTTAGAGGAAGAAGCAGTGCACGAGGAACCTGAAAGACCACTAAAGAGATTGCGGTTAAGATATCAAGAAGGTCAAACTTCAACTTCTGCTAACAATTCTAGTGCTGGGACCTCTCTTAAAAGGCCTAGAGGGGAGGAGGAAGGTGAATTACCTGGTCCTCGTCATCAGAACCAGTCACAAGGGGACGCAAATGCTAGTTCTCAAAGGAATAATCTTAGATTGAACGAAACTCAAATATCTCCAATCATGACCAGGGGTAAGAGTTTGGTTGCTGCTAAATCTTCTCATGCATTAAAACTCAAAGAGCCAAAGACAGAACCAGGTGGACAACTGTCCCCTAAACAGAAGATGTCGGGATCCCTTGCTTTAATCAAACCTAAGGATGAACCGTATACTGATGATATGCCACAGTTTGAGGTTCCTATTGCTGTTATTCACCCAGGTATTTTTAATCTTTGATGGACAAATGTTGGTATTTACTGTGTCATGAATTATTTTTCTTGGTTATTAAATTTTGTTCTTTGATTTTGTGACTTAGCTATTATTTTGTGTAGTATTTTTGAAGTATTGTTTTGTTGTAGTACCGTTCTGTTACTATCTGTTGTTTTTGTTACTATCTATTGTACTTCCATCATGTCTTTTCCTAGACTATTTTTGTCTTGAACCAGGGGACTATCGGAAACAGCCTCTCTACCTCCCCTTTGAGGTAGAGGTAAGGTTTGCATACACACTCTATCCTTTTCAGACCCCACTGTGTAGGACTTCACGGGTATGTTGTTGTTGGTTATTAAATTTTCCTTGGCCAACATATAAAATTGTTTTTTCCCCCTCCGTATGGGAGTTAGAAATCAATACAAGGCATAACTAGATTGGTAGAAATCAATACAAGGCATAACTAGATTGGTTTGCATAGTTTACCCATTTTGTATTTTGGGAGTACCTATATGTTTGGATAGTTCTTGGCTTATAGAAACAATGGAGATTACAAATTTGAAACCTTGACATCTTGTTGGATCTCTGTACGGGATCTTGATCATTGTGCATAAATTAAGCTACAGTTAGTATGTTATTACCTTCGTCGGTCTGTGATGTTCTCATCAGAAAATTTCCTGGAAACATCTACAAAGTTTTCTTTTCTAAACGGATTTGTTTTGATTCTTTAGAGCTGTCAAACAAGGGAGATACTTCAAGTGGTAACGCCTCAAGGAGACATTCAGAAACTTCTGAACCTTTAGCGATAGAACTGAGAGGTGGAAGAGATTCAGGCGAGAAAATTACGACTTCATTGAATGGAGTGGCAACCAGTTGTGAGCTGGTAGAAGTCCAGGATAGATGTCTATCTGATGTAGATATTGCCTCCTCACCATCCGGAGAGGTAAAACTCTCTATAAACTGTGACCCAGCTCTTTGTAGATCAGATTTCCATGTGCCGAGTCTAGAATCAGTTCTGAAGATGGTGGAGCTTAAATGTCTAAAATCATACAAGATCCTGGACCCTAATTTTTCTGTGATGAAGCTGATGAAAGACATGTGTGAGTGTGTTTTGGAACTGGGAACTCAACGTAGTCGTGAATTGCAATCAACCACAGATGTTGCTGCAGAAAATGATTTTGGCTCGAGAAGCATGTTTGTTAATTCGTCAAATGGATATATGAATTTTGAAATTGATGCCGTGGATGCTCAACAAAATATACCGCGACTCTCTCCTCCTCGCATTGGTGAAGACAACACTCAAGCTGGTTATATTGCATCAATGGGCAACTGTGGTGGTACTCCAAAAACTGATCAGAATGGTATTGACCAGACTAATCCATGGAGTGTGGAGGCTCCATGTGAATTAATTCTAGGTGCAATAGGTTCTTTTGATTCCTTAAATGAGTTGCTGAACTCTGATCTTGGTGCTGGGGAAGCTCAGCCAGAGATACCCCATCTCACTTCTTATATTGGTGAAGACAGCACTCAAGCTGATCATGCAGCAGCAATGGGCAACTGTAGTACTGCTCCAGAGACCAATCAGAGTCGTCTTGAACAGACTAATTCACAGAGTCTGGAAGTGGTTCCGTGTGAAGTGACTCCACATGTTGTAGAATCTGTTCATATCATCGATATAACCAAGGGGCAAGAAAATGTTATAATTTCTTTGGTGAATGAAGTCAATAGCAATCATCCACCATCATTCCATTATATAGCTTCCAATGTGGTTTTCCAGAATGCTCATGTAAACTTTTCTTTGGCTCGTATTGGAGACGATAATAGTTGTTCAACTTGCTCTGGTGATTGTTTATCATTGTCCACACCTTGTGCTTGTGCACACGTAACTGGGGGTGATTTCGCCTACACAAAGGAAGGCCTTATAAAAGAAGAGTTTCTTAAAGAATGTATCTCCATGGATCGTGACCCCAAGAAACGTTGCCAGTTCTTCTGCAAAGAGTGCCCATTGGAAAGATCAAAAAATGAGGACATTATAGAAGCTTGTAAAGGTCATCTGATGAGAAAGTTCATAAAAGAGTGTTGGTGGAAATGTGGCTGTAGTAAACAGTGTGGCAACCGTGTAGTACAGCGAGGTATAAGGCATAAGTTACAGGTATGAGTTGTGTGGATGTTACATTTCTCTTTGATCATGTTCATGATGTGGGAATAGCTAATGCCTTAAATTTAACTGCTATTGTGCTAGTCCTTTGAGCTTCACAAAGCTTCTTCCAAAACCATAGTTGCGATTAACTTGCTCTATAATTGCTGCTCTTCTTTCAGGTCTTTATGACTCCTGAAGGGAAAGGATGGGGCTTGCGGACCCTTGAAGACCTTCCCCGAGGTGCTTTTGTCTGCGAATATGTTGGAGAAGTTCTGACCAATGCAGAACTCTTTGATCGTGTTTCAAGGAGTTCCAATGGGGAGGAACATTCTTATCCAGCCCTGCTGGATGCTGACTGGGGTTCAGAGGGTGTCCTAAAGGATGAGGAGGCTCTTTGTTTGGATGCTACATTTTATGGGAATGTTGCCAGGTTCATCAATCACAGGTAAGTTTGCAAAGATGGATCCTAAGTTTTATCTTTTTTTCTGTATCTTTCCTGCTTGGGCTAGCTTAGTCATTAAAACAAAAACAACCATCTGATTGACTTTTAGCTCGACATATCTGTTCACTTGCCCTAAAGTAAGTCTCCTACTTGACTTTAAACTATATTTCAGTGCATATTTGAACTTCTGTAATTTTTCCTTTTCAAATTCTCACAACTGAGCTTTCTTTTTCGCAATTTTTTTTATTTAATAATTCATTGTGCATATCAAGCAAAGCCCATTATGAATGTTAACTGGTCAATATTCTTCCCATTAAACATTCACATCCATTTTTAAAAATGAATTCTGCTCACTTCATGCTTCTTTTCTTACATTCCCCACTTCTAGCTCCTTTAACCACTCCGCCTCTTGGCAGACCGTAGAGACCACACACTAGCAATTTGCATCTTGTCATGGAAGATTATTCAAAAACAAAAATGGAGAAAAGAAACAATAAAGAAAGAGGGAAAAGAGAACCATGCATTTTATATCTGTTTGATGTTTAATCATACATAGATGTCAGAAACATATGCTGATGCATTTACTTTATTCCCTGCTGTTTTCGTCCAGATGCTTCGATTCAAATTTGGTTGAAATACCAATTGAAATAGAGACTCCTGATCACCACTACTATCATGTAAGGAATCTTATGCTGTCTGAATCTTTGAACTTCGTTTCATCCTCAAGAGACATTCCTTCACATTGATAGCTTTGTTGGATAATTTCATGTGATTGCTTGTTGCAGCTTGCTTTTTTCACCACAAGAAAGATTAAGGCAATGGAGGAGCTCACTTGGGTGAGTAGGCTTTATTCCACATGCTCAGGTCATTGTATCATCATGTGCTTGTTTTGTTGCTTTTGATTCACCTATATAACTACGCTGGGTCTGGTTTGCTTTGGACCAACTTTTATGAGTTTTCTGATCAGTGCGCTGACAATTCCCTTTTCGTTGAGCCTATGTAGGACAGAAAATTCTCTTCCTTTTAATCACTCTTTCATGGCCTCATATCTCCCCTACTAAGGAATGGGAAATCTTTCTCCTGTTACATGAATACAGTTTTCATTTCATCTGGGACCATTTTTCTCCACAGATTTCAGTTACATCTATATTGGGTTGGCCCCCAGGGCAAGACTTGAGGGTTGGGAGGAGGCCCTATTATAGTATTGTGCAGCTAATGTCCATTAAACAGTGGCCATTTGTGCTGAAGTAACTTGTCCTACAATCACGTAATAAAGTATAAAAGAGTATCTTGATAAGGCTTGAGGCAGAAATAACTGAATGAGTTATAAAAAAAAGCCGAATATCTTGTGTCATACCCCACTAAAACAAGTTGGAAAATAAAATTAATGGAATTTGCGTGTGTATAGGGCCTTGCTAACCTACCACATGGCTATAGTAGGTCAGCATTGTACTCGCATCTTAGTTTACTTTTCTTTTTTTGAAAATGAAAAAAAGGGCTTTCTAAAGTGTACTGCAGCAGCATATTCATCAAGAAGGTTTTCTACTGTATGAACTTGAACCCCTCTCTTTTCTCTCTTCTTTTTCTCCCAATTCAACGGAGTTTGAGAATTTGGCTTTCTGGTTTGTTGGCAAATGTAACTTTTCTATTGTATCAACCTTAAGATCACATTTTAGAATACATACACTGAGTTTATTTCTCCGATTGCTTTTATTCAAGAAAGATTGTTTGCTTCAAATGTGTATCAGTATACCCATTGAAGGAAAAAATAAATGGATAATTCAGTACTTTGGAAAGAAAATTTGGGGATATTATCCAAGGGAGATATGTTTCAAGCAAAAATTATTAAGCAGTACAACGAGGGCCAGCATTGGCAGGCTCGACCCCACCATCAATGGCAAGTCCGCAATCTGGGATCTCCCAATCTCCTTGCCTTACAACTAGCATTGGTTTACAATTGAGAGAGGGGGGAAGGAAAAAGGGGAAAGAGGGAAAAGAGAATTTGGTTTAGAATTTTGGTTAAAAAGACAAGAAAGACCCTCCTATCAATGTTGCTAGTATGTTGGCAGGGTTGCTTTTGAAAATTAAAAAAGGAGATAATGCTATGCAGCAGGTTAGCAAAACCTATCTATATACATTATAATTGTATGTATAATGCAGATTTTATTTTATCGAGTCACTTCTTTATTTGCTTTTCAAAGAAAAGTTGGGTAGATGCTTCTCAACAACAACATATTTAGTGAAATCCCGCAAAAAAGTGGGCTCTTGAGAAGGTAAAGTGTACACATACCTCATGGAGATAGAGAGTCTGCTTCCAAGAAACCCTTGACTTAAATGTATCTGCCCCAAATAAGAGAAGAAAAAATAACAAATATAACATAGCGGCTAAAACAAAGAACAATGTAAATCTACAAGGAAAAAAATAATAGTAGCAAGATAATGTGATAATCAAAAGCAATAATAACACAACTATAATGACTTGACTATTCCTATGACAAACCTTGAATCGTCACAAGGTAAGACAACATTCCAACACTACTTGCCTTCTATCCTAATACATCTGCTTCTTTCTATCTAAGGTCATGTCCTCGGTGATATGAAGCTGCGGCATATCTTGTTTAATCGATTCTCTCCAATACTTTTTCTGTCTACCCTTAACACTCCGCGTAACCCCTAAGTCCAACCTCTCACACTTCCTAATTGGAGCGTCAACACACCTTCTCTGCACATGTGCAAACCATCTCAATCTCACTTTCCTCATTTTTTCTACCACATAGGCCATTCCCGCCTTCTCTCGAACAACCTCATTTCAAATCTTGTCACTTCTAGTATGCGTACACATCCATCTAAACCTCATCTTTGCAACATGCATCTATGTGAGTTTTGTTTGGCCAGCACTCCACCCTATATAATAAGGACGGTCCAATCACCACCCTGTAGAACTTATCTTTAAGTTTAGATGGTACCTTCTTATCACATGATACTCTAGAGATAAGCCTTCATTTCATCCGTGTTGCTCCAATATGATGCCCAACATCATCGTCAATGCCCCCACTACTCCAAGTGATGGACTCAAGATATTTAAATCTCTCTTAGGAATAGGCTAAGTGTCTAGCCTCACTTTCATGCTCGATTCATCCAATGCAAAAAGAACCTCAGCTCGTTGTGCACTACTTACAGGAAACAAAAAAACAAAATGAATAGAAACTAGAATTCCTGAACCTGGCAGAAAGCTTTGCACTCCAAGTATTCTATTTTGGTCTTGCTCAATTTGAACCCTTTAGACTCTAGAGCTTGTCTCCAAATCTCTAATCTATCATTAATTTATCTCGTCTCTCATCAATCAGTACTATGTCATCTGGAAATAATATACACCCTCCTTCTGAATAGATCGTATGAGCTCATCCATCACCAAGAAAAAAAGAAAAAGGCTCAGCACAGATCCCTAATGTAGCCACATCTCAGTAAGACGATGTTTAGTGTCTCCTTCCACTGTTCTAACTCGAGTCTTGGTTCCATCATACATGTCCCTAGTTGCCCTAATATATACCATCAAAACACCTTTATTCACATACCTCTAGAGGACATCCCTTGAAACTTTTGCCATAAGCCTTCTCAAGATCAATGAACACCATATGAAGGTTCCTCCTTCTTTCACTAAATTTCTCCATTAGTTTGCGCCCAAGATGAATTCCTTCAATAGTCGATCACCTCGGCATGCATTCGAATTAATTTTTTGAAGTGGACACCCCTCATCATCCTCATCTCCACCACCCTTTCCCAGACATGCATATCGTGCCTTAGCAATGTGATACCCCTGTAATTGTTACAATTTTGGATATCACCCTTGTTTTTGTACAGTGGAACCATTATACTTCGCTTTCATTCATCGGGCATTTTAGTTGTCTTCAAAATAACATTAAACAACCTAGTCAACCACTCCATACCTATTTTGTTAGTGCTCTTATGAAATTCCATTGGAATCACATCGGGTCCGATCGCTCTCCACCTACTCATCTTACTAATAGCATGTCCAATCTCTTCAACTCTAAAACACTTCTAGTACCCAAAGTTTCGAAGACTATTAGGGTGTGCCAAATCGCCCAACGCAATATCTTTGTCCCTTTTTTCATTCAAGAGTTTGTGGAAATATGTTTACCACCGTTGCTTAATATAGATCTCGTCCACCAACACTTCATCTTCCTCATTCTTGACGCACTTCAGTTGATCTGAGTTGTGGGCTTCTCTCGTGCTCGCTTTTGCGAGCCTATACAATTTGTTGTCCCCACCTTTTTCCTCTAACTTGACATATAAACTTTCAAAAGTTGTTACCTTAGCACTCATGACCGTCGACTTCGCTTCTGTCTTCATCGTCTTATAGATATCCTCAAGCATCTGCTCCTTGTCCTCATCCACACACTCCAACCACTTCATATAAGCAATCTTCTTTGCTTTTGCTTTTGCTTTTCCTTGAACTTCTCCATTCAACCACCAATCTCTTTGATGGCTACCAAAGATCCCTCTTGAAACCCTTGGTACCTTAGTTGATGCTTTTCTAATGCAATCAGCGGTCATATACTGTTACTACTCCACGTTCCCAAATCAATCAATTTCTCCTCCATCTCCTGAGAAAGGGTAGGATTCCGCGCCCCACCCCCACCTCAACCCACCCATCTAATCCCCGGTCGATCATAAAGAGTCTTCTTCCTCCTATCCCTTTTAATCTCTATGTCCATCACCAAAAGCCCTATATTGAGTAGTAATATTTTCACTTGGAATAACCTTGCAATCCTTACAAAGGCCTCTATTACCCTTTTGAAAGAGTAAGTAATTTATCTGAGTCTTAGCTACCATGCTATGAAAGATAACTAAGTGATTTTCCCTCTTTAAAAAACACAAGTTAGCACTTACCAACTCAAAGACTAGCAATCCAAAATTGATGCCTCACCTCCATTTCTCTCTCCAAAATTGAAGCCTTCATGAACATCATCAAAATCACTAGAAATTGCACCGATATGAACAATAAAATCTCCACCAATGAAAATTTATATGTTTGATATACCTCTTACTACCTCATTCAAATCCCCTCCTAAAAGAGTTTTTTGACAACTTTGGTTAATTTCTTTCGCTCTTAATACTTTAGAGCTTGTAATGATGCGATATACCCTGAAGATCAGAAAGTGATGTCTGTGTTTTAGGTTACTCTAATCATAAAGAGTTTAAGTACAATGGACATCTCTCAACTCTGGAATTATGATTACCTATGTTGATCGTAAATGGAGTAAAATCAAATTTAGGCCCCTGATTTTGAGAGTTAATTCAAAATGTTAACTTTCTATGTTCTTTATACAAAAGTCAACAACAATGAGCTATGTCCTAAATATGCCCCTGATTTTGAAAGTTAATTCAAAATGTCAACTTTCTATACTCTTTATGTGATAGTCAACAAAAATGAGCTATGTCCTGAATATGCCAAGAAGCAGCATAAGTAGATGAATTTGTGTCGATATCCTTGAGAGAGACCAGAAGCATGCATTTGAAAATGCTCAGATTACTAATTGAAACAAGTCAGCAACAGTTGTTGCTCCAGAGAGTGGGGATGTCAAATTACTCCATTTTGACATGAATATTAGTAAGTAAATGTGTCTCACCTTTTCAACATGTGTAGTCTTTTGTGCGATGAGTGCTCACTTGGTAGATACAAAAGGTGCTTGTGTCCGGTAGCGGATCCTATATTTTCACGAAGAAGGGGATTCGAAAAATAATAATATAGTGCGTGGAGTTTTTGGAACCTCAAGGTGAATTTTGAACTTCCTGAACCACTATACACACACACACGAAAAATGAAAAAAAAAATTACCTTAAATTTTTTTAAGATAAATTTTTGTCAATGGGGTTTGGGTGAACAACCTGGCAACCCCCTCTGGATCCTCCTCTGCTTGCCTCCATACCTTTCAGAATATATGCTTTGCTATTTAGTTGTTATCTGCTTGATGAACTTTGGATTTGGCTCTTGCAGGATTATGGTATTGATTTTGATGATCTTGAACATCCAGTAAAAGCATTTAGCTGTCGTTGCAGTAGCAAGTTCTGCCGAAATATGAAGCGTCCAAGCAGTAAGTAATATTGGGAATCATCTCCTGGTCTTCATGGTTGGAATTTGCCAGCTATTGTTTGCTCTTATTTTTACTTGTGACTGTTGTTCTAGTTTGGCCGTAAACTTGCCCAAATTCTCTAAAAGAACACATGAATTGTGTCTTATCGACAATTATTGCATCCAAAGAAAACAAGTTTGTTCTTGTGTGTGTTTTTATGACTTCTTAATGGACGTTGGTAATTCTGGCATCTGAACAGATATTATCAATGGAATTGGTATTATTGCCTATCACTAGACTCCTGGAAGAAATTGCAGGATCAGTAACCTTGTTTGCTCATTAGGTGTCAACAGATTCTTGGAAGGAATTGCAGAATCAGTAACTTCATTATTGTTCACTAGTCAACAACTAAATCCCCAGTGTAGTCCCACAAAGTGTGTTCAAAGAGGGTAGCGTGTATGTAAACCTTATGTCTACCTCAGAGGTAGAGAGGTTGTTTGTGATAGACCCTCAACTCAAGACAAAAACAGTCTAGAAAAAGACGTAATGGAAGTACATGAGACAACAAAAAGTAACCAAAACAATAGATTGTAGCAAGACAGTACTACAACAAAATAATACTATAATCGAACTATACGAAACAACAAATAATAATAGAAATCGAAGAACAAGAAACTACTAGTGTAATATTACAACTATTAGTAAAGACATTAGGACAATGAACTCCTACCTATTAGTATGGACATGCTCCTACCTACTAACCATGTATCCTAATTTGTGTCCTCCACAATTTCCTATCTTAAGTCATGTCCTCGGTAGGGTGCCATTGTGTCATGTCCTTTCTAATCATCTCTCCCCAGTACTTTTTCAGTTTACCTCTACTTGTCCAGAATCTATCCATAACTAACCTCTCACACTTCTGCATTGAGGCATCTATGCATCTCTTCATCACATCCTCAAACCATCTCAACCTTGCTTCCTGCATTTTGTGTTCCATTGAAGTTACACCCACCTTTTCTCCAATATCCTCATTTTTTAATCTCTCCTAGTATACCAACACATTTATCGCAATATCCTCATCTCTGCCACTTTATTTTTTTTGATGTAAAAGGTTTTTATTAGCCAACATTCCGCCTCATATAACATAGTTGGTCTAACCACCACTCTGCAAAACTTGTCTTTAAGTTTTGGAGGGCAACTTTTTATCGCACAAGGCTCCAAATGCAAGCCTCTATTTCGTCCACCTTGTACCTATGGTCTAGCTTTTCGGCACGTGTATATCGAGTGAAGTCGCATCAAGTTTATAAAATAATATCAATATAACTAAAAAAAGCTTAGAGTTATACATGAAAAATGAAAAAGCATATTTTTGTACATAACTAATTAATGATCATCGTATGATGACTTATTTATCGAGGTCAAGAGAATTAGATATCTTTAGAACGTACAAAGATCAACAATTAAAATTTAATTAGATACATATGATTCAACTCCTTTTGTTATCAACATTCTCTGTGCACAATTACCACAACTATACTATCATCTATAACACACATTCTTTTGATATTTTTAGCAAGAAGAATATTATGACTTATTCATAAGTAAAGTGTTTAATACGTGAAGCGTAGTAAATTTTTTTTCTGAACATCTTCAAACTCAAGTTCACGAATAAAATCTTGCGCAATCACTGAGAAGAGATATTCATCATTTTTCCTAATATAATGGTCAATGTGTAGCATGTTATGTTACTTCATCTTTATTTTACCTTCTAGGATAAATAAAAAGATTTAAGACAATAAAAATAGTCCCATACTATCTATTTATGACCAACTCACATCTTATCTTTTTTTTCTATAATTATGAATTTGTTGTTTTAATTCAATATAAAAATTACTTACTTTATTAGTTATTGCTATAGCACAAAAAAATACAATGAGAAGTCACTACCTTCCAATAAATTAAAATTATGAAGTGAGGATAGCATGAATAAATAAGCATTACTTTGAAGACGTCAACTGACATTTCTGGATTTAATTTAGGGGTCTCCCAACCATGGCAATAACATCTTCTCAAGTCCATTTGAGTTAATTTCACTTTTTTCACCAACATTGAGCGGTGATACTGATTCTATCTCTTTCCCTATTTCTTCACCTAGTTAATCATTTTCATCTGTGAATGCTTTGACATTGTCCATGGAACATTACATAATAATATCAAAATTACACGTTTTCCTGTCAAAGTATCCAACACCAAGAGATGTTTTTTATCATTCCAATATCAATATAGTACTCTATTAAGTAATATTTTCAGAACACATAGTGTAGTATAAAGCTAGAAATAATAACTTGTGTTGACCTTACAACATAGAAATTTTCAATTGTTATGACATTTTCTAATCTATCACACGAATAAGATGTCAAGTAGACTGTTATGATGAATATAATATTAACGTAAGAAAGGACTGTGTAGTTAAATTAATAATTTTGAGAGTATAGACATCATCTGATCTTTTTTAGATTGACTTTAGTGATCTTTATATTTGAAAGTTAACAGAATCATATGTTCCATTATCTCAACATTACATATATATATACACTAGAAGAAGCTTCATCAAAGGTAAGAATATCCTACAAATCTCTAATGATTCCTACATATTTCTCCTATGATTCACCTAACTATATAAGGTAATAAAATATCTTTACAAGATTCTGTAACACTCCCCCTCAAGCTGGAGCATATATATTAATCATGCCCAGCTTGATACACAAATAGTTAACTTGAGCTCCATTCAATGCCTTTGTGAACAAGTCAGCTAGTTGCTCTCCTGTCTTAACATAGCTTGTGGAAATCAAGTTTTCTTGAATCTTTTCACGAATAAAATGGCAGTCCACCTCAATGTGCTTAGTTCTTTCATTATACACCGGATTTGAGGCGATATAAAGAGCAACTTGATTATCACACCAAAGTTGCGTGAGTGTGGGATACTTTAACCCAACTTCACTTAAGAGGTGATGTACCCACATAATCTCACGTGTAGATTGTGCCATAGCTCTCCATACTCCGATTCTGCACTAGATCGAGATACAATATTCTGTTTCTTACTTCTCCATGACACCAAATTTCCACCCACAAAGACACAATAGCCAGTAGTAGACCTTCTATCAATCTTGGATCCAACCCAATCGACGTCTGCAAAACACTCAATGCGAGTATGTCCATGGTTGCTATATACTATGCCAAGTCCAGGGGCGCCTTTCAAATAATATAATATTTGCTCCAATGCTGCCTTATGTTTGACTGTAGGCGTGGACATGAATTGACTAACAACACTTACTGCATAAGTAATATCTGAACGAGTTATAGTGAGATAGTTTAGTTTTCCAACTAGTCTTTTGTATCTCTCTGGATCATTGAAGGGATCACCATCATCTTTTGTTAGTTGCATTTTAGGAACCATTGCAGTACTACAAGGCTTGACTGCCGATTTTCCAGTTTCCTTGAGAAGATCAAGGATATACTTTCTTTGAGGTAGAAATATTCCCTTTTTGCTCCTTACTTCTATTCCCAAGAAGTATTTCAATTGTCCCAAGTCTTTCGTGTGAAATGTTGAATGCAAGAATGATTTAAGAGAAGATATTCCTGCATAATCACTCCTAGTGATGACAATGTCATCAACATAGAAGACTGGATGATCACATTTGCTCTTTGAGAGCCCAAATTTCTGAACTACCTCACTAAATTTCCCAAACCAAGCATGTGGACTCTGTTTTAGATCGTACAAGGATTTCTTCAAGTGACAAACTTTTCCATTCTCCCCCTGAGCAACAAAATCAGGTGGTTGCTCCATATACACTTTTTCTTGGAGATCATCGTGAAGAAATGCATTTTTGATATCCAACTGATGTAGCAACCAATTCTTAGAAGTAGCTAGAGAAATAAACAACTGAACGGAAGTGAGTTTGGCCATAGGAGAAAAAGTATTAGAATAATCCACCCCATAAGTTTGGCATATCCTTTAGCCACTAGTCTGGCTTTAAGCCTAGCCACAGAACCATCAGGATTTACTTTGACAGTAAAAAACCAGTTACATCCCACTGCCTTCTTCCCCTTTGGTAAGTCCACCAAATCCCAAGTATGATTTCCATCTAACGCATGTATCTCCTCGAGCATTGCATCATTGTCTCCTCTTTTGTTATCATTCCATCTCCCAACATTATTGTTGTTCCACCTTCATGCATCATTATTATGATTCCATTTCCCTGCATCATTGTTGTTGTTCCACCTCCCTGCATCATTGTTGTTGTTCCATCTCCCTGCATCATTGTTGTGCTGCACTCTCCGTCCATTATTCTTTCCTCCTCCTTTTGCAACAAGCACATTGATCTGCTGATTGGATGGAGTACTCTCTGTACGCAACACTCGACTGAAAACATCTTTGAGAAAGGTGATCTCAGAACTGGATAGAATTTGTGATTTAGAAGTCTCAAACTCAGAGGGAAGTCCAACAAAAAACTCATTATCGCCATTTGTTCCCTCTAAGCATGGTGCACCTTGATATCAATATTGAATGGTAGAAGTTCATTCAGTTCTTCATAGGTTTTCTTGATCTCCATGAAGTATGTAGTGAGTGACTTAGCTTCCTTCTCAGAAGGATAGAAAGCCTTACAAACTTTATAAATTCAAGATAGTTTACCTTTGCCAGAATATAAGTACTCCAGATAATCCATTAGCTCTTTCACAAACTCACAGTGATTAACCAAGCCAACTACTTCATTATCAATAGAGTTTATGATTTGCAAGAGTAGTCTAGCATCATCTCTAAGCCAAGCTTTTTTATTATCGTTAGTTGGAGGATCTTGGATAAGATGATCATCCTTTTCAACACCACGCAAGTAGACCCCGATTTTTCTACTCCAATCTAAATAATTAGACCCATTCAATTTATAATTTGTAGTTTTAGATAATGCTGGAACAATTTCAGTCATGGCAGATTTATCCTTAGACATCTTTCTACTATTTAACCAAGAAAGGGATCAAGAATTGCAAAGGATCAAAACACTAACACCAAACTGGTTGAAAAGAGCAATAAATTGACACTAGAACTGAATCGAGTAGCCACAGAAGCACACCGTGATTTCCAGATTTGATGTCATTGATGCAAAGGCAAAAACAAACCTGGAAGTGAAGAAACTATTGTCCAAACAAAGATTTAACACCAGTCGTCAATCTGGAATATGTTTGAACTGATGAAACGATGATGGACAGCAACCCTAGATGTATTCTGCCACACCCAAGTAGCTGAAACCTTTTCCCAAGATGCTAGGGGAAGTTTCGAAAATTCTGAACCAAGATTGAGCCCAGTGGCTTTGATACCATGAAAGCTAACAGAATCGTATGTTCCATTATCTCAGCATTACATTTATATATACACTAGAAGAAGCTTTATCAAAGGTAAGAAAATATCCTACAAATCTCTCATGATTCCTACATATCTCTCCTATGATTCACCTAACTATATAAGGTAATAAAATATATAAGGTAATAAAATATCTTTACAAGATTCTGTAACAATATTATTCAAAATGGAGACATAAAAATAATAGGAAGTGACAATTAGTTGATGATGCTATGATTTAAAACCTAAAAACAAAAAATCCAACGGAGAAACTGAAAAAGAGAAATTGTTGCTCTTAAGGACTTTTAAGAAGTTGGATTGGTTAACACATTATCATCGCCATCTTGTATTCACAAAGCCTTTTTATAATTAATTTTTACTTGGAAGTATTTTTGTGAATTACATAGAGTTATTAACATTTCCGGAAGATCCAACAATGACTACAAACCAAAACTCTCAATGGATTAAATGTAGAGGAGCACTAAATAAAAGGAAAAATATCCATTCAAAAAGACAATCCTAAAGGGTTGAATCTTATGTTTAAAGGCTTGTGCAAGTATGAGTCTTCTTTAGGAATCCTTATTGGATGGATTGGATGAATAATTATGTTTAATAGTTTGGCTTATTGCTATCGGATATCATACTTTTAATATAATAATTTGCTAGCCAATCAATAAGATATCAATTGGTTCAGTCTCATATTAGTAATTATGGGACGACTATTGAGCGGTATATTGGCTCAATCTTTTCATACTCCTTTCTTTCACTTTCATTCACCAATTTATTGATTTTCCATCAAACAAAACTATTTTTCTAATGCTACCTAAGTTGGTAATTCTATAATTGTAAATCACAGTGAGAAACATATGAAAAGCCTAGATTTTTTATGATGCATACATATTCACCTATATAACAAACTATTATTTCAACACTTGTGGATCTTTAGGGTTAATAATATGTACTTTATATACTTAAGGTAAAAATGTAAGTACGATAATTTTTAATGGGTTAACTATTTATCTGGTAAGAAAATTGAGTAATCATCCCTCACCGATAAATTATTATCTATGAAATTTCAATATGTTCACTAACCGTTAATCTGATAACCCAATACCTAAGGGTCTCAAAATGAGCCCAAATATAGGTTACTCGCCCAACCTGTCCAAAATTTTATGGGTTGGGCTCAAGATAATTTGAATTGTGTTCAATTTCAACCTATTCAAGCTTCAACCCATTATGAAAAAATCTTCAATTGAATCTCCAATTTCAACCTGTTCCAAGGATCTTTACTTGTATTAATGTAATGTATGTTTTCTATCTATTTTATTTTTTCTATGATTTATCTATCTATTTGTAACTTTTATTTTTATTTTCTTGAGTTGAAATTCAAATTGTGGTTATAAAAAGTAAATAATAATATGTTAGAATTATTAAGATTGAGCGGGTCAAATTGGGTGGGTCATGACCCAACCCAAATTTTAGCCCAACTTGTTTGAGCCCAAAATAAATATGAGGGGGTCATAACCCAACCCAATCTCTATTTTAACCCATTTTAACATTCTCAATTTCAACTCAACCTGCCCGTTTGACACCGCTACCAATACCCATAAGCCAATAAGTCAATTTTGTGATTGTGTTATTAGTTATGGTTCATTTTTGAATGGTTCATTTTTGAACAATCCTAATCTTACGCTCTTATCTAAAAAAATATTCAAAACGTTTTTTGGTTAGTTTTTGAACATGAGTTTTTCATATTTGCAAAATTGATTTTGACAAGCTTTCCAAGTGATTTTTTTGGGTAACAAACTTTTAATAATTTTAAGGAGCTTGCGTGTCTAAGCGCAACTACAATTTCAAATACTTGTTTTTCAAATATTTTTCAAAGTTATGTTCAAATGGCAACTTATCATCACTTTAAGAAAGCATAATTAAGTGAGGTAAATGAAGTATTTAATCTACACAGTTAATTTTCAAGAACCTGCAAATCATTGATGCTATCAAATTTGTGAAAATCAGATATAGTAAGAAAAAAAAGTAAGCAATAGAGCGAGAGAAAGAGAGGAAAAAGAAGAAATTTAACATAATTTCAGTCCATTAAAAAAAATTGTCCATGTAATACCTTTATAAACATGTTTCTTCCCTGGCTAGAACTTATAATCTGACAGTGTAAAGCAAAATCTATCATAATTGTCTGTACCTTCCGATTTCGTAGTAATCAAAACGCGGACTTTAGGAAGATAATGAATTCAAGAACAAAAAAATTTTTGTATGGAAAGAATATTTTTAAGAATGACAGCTTCACAAAAAGTTAACAAATCAATCACATATCAATAAGCTTCAATGCAGAAAGAATCAATTATGTGAGAACAAATCAATCACATATCAATAAGCTTCAATGTAGAAAGAATCAATTATGTGAGGAAGTGCCCCGCTTCAATTCATCGTTTACCTTAGGGGTGTTCATTAAAATAGGGGACTGTGCATTAGGTATTTTTTTGATTGATAATTAAATAAGGTATTAAGTTAATAAAATGGTGTTTTAGTAATTTAACATTAAAATTAGAGAGTTTGTGTTTTAAGATAATATAGATATAGATATGGTGGACCCCACACCAATGGTCCAATATGGTGAGTGACATCCTCATCAACCCCCACTTTTTTGGGGATAATAGATCCAAGATACTTAAAGTTACCTCTCTTCTGGATAGCCTGTATATCGTGCTTCACTTCCACATTTGCCTCGTGTCAATCACTAAAGTTCCACACTAAGTATCTTGTCTTGGTCCTAGTCCTGGTCCTGCTCAATCTGAACCCTTTAAGCTCTAAGGTTTGTCTCCAAACCTCCAACGTAGTGCTTACTCCACCGTGAGTTTTGTCAATCAAAATTATGTAATTTGCAAATAACATACACTATGACACTTCACCTTAAATTTGTTGCGTCAACACATCCATTACCAAGGCAAATAAGAACTGCTTAATTGATGATTTAGTTTCTAATTATTTGTTTTAGTATACACGGTTGGTGTTTGTTATTTCATTAGCAACTGTAACTCCACCAAAGGAATGATTCTTTGAAGTTAAAACCTGCCCATCACTGGAGAGAAAATAGAGGTGGTGTTTGCTTTAGAAAATTGCTAGAAGAGATGCATTTTTTACCTGATGCTAGAGGTACTGCAGAAACTGAAAGACTTTTCTCCAACTATGATTTAAAACAAATTTCAGAATTTTTTGACCAACACATGCTACATAGGTGCGTCAAATGGTGGACAGGCTCAAGTTTCGGCGGGTGGAACGAGATGATCCAATGGAACTGTGCAAAACGCAACTTAACCTACACTGCTTAATGGGCAACCAACTGGTTATAACCAATGAACCCCAATTCAAAACTATTTTCCAGTTTGTTTGTTTGTAGTTAGGTCTTTAAACATCTAAATTAACCAAAAATATGTGCTCAGATCAACCTGGGTGCCTAGCTCCTGCTGAAAAGCCCTCCAAAAGTTGGAGGTAACTCTGACCCTCCGTCAGATATAATAGATTCTGGCACCTCATGTAGCCAGACTATCTCCTGAATATATGTACGAGCCAATCGCTCGGCACTGAAGGTAGAACAAACAGGAAGAAAATGTGCAGATTTAGTCAACCAGTCAACTATAACCCAAATACTATCAAAACCTCTGGTGAGTTTGTGTTTTAGTATCTCTCTTTTTCTGTGTAGAGAAAATATAGGTGAAATTGTTGAGAGGAAAATACACAGACCAATAAAAAGTTCTTTTCTTCAGGTGAAAGGTTAAGAAAGAAAGATATAAATAAAATCTATCTTTCCATCCATAGATAGAAATGAGTGAACTTTTGTTTTTCTTAAATAAGGGGAAATGAGTGATATTTTTAGAGGGAAATATACACCAAATAAAATAATTTTCCTTTCCTAAAAGAAAAAGTGTGTGAAAGTATATAGTGTGGCTATTACATCCAACAACTAAACAAAACCAATTTTTTCCCCTTTTCTTAGGTGGAATCTAGAGACACAGATATATATACCCATCAAACCAAACCAATGAATGCATTTATTTTCCTTGCGGAGAGAGAAAGCTAGTGAAAGTGTTCAATGTTGAGACAGATTATATCCACCAAAGCGAAGTAAAAAAACTCTAGGTGAAGTTATTGACTCAGAAATTTACCCACCAAACCAAAGGAAAAGACCTTTTTATTTCTCTAGAGAGAGAAAGTTGGTGAATATGTAGAGAGAACCCCAAAACTAAAAATGGGTTTTTTCCTTTTATGGATAGAGATTGTGCGGAAATGTAACAAATGAAGAAGGCAGTGTTTTCTTTTATTTTTTGACACGGTTTTCTGCAATAGAAAGGAACCCTATTTTGTTTATGTGAAGGGTCTGTTTACATGATGGGTGGTCTGTTTAATGTGGCTTGAATAATCCTCACTTCTATAGCTAGCTTTTGGGGTTGAGTTAGGCCCAAAGTCCGTTTGTTTACATAGTATCAAAGGACCCTGCCCAATTCCCCCCCCCCCCCCCCCCCCCCCTTTTTTTTAAGGTGAGTTAGGTCCAAGATTCATTTATTTACCATTAAAGATGGAAAAAATGACTGAAGGTCTGGTTAGTAACTTTTTGCTCATGATGAGCCCTTTAGACTCCGTTGTGTATCTTCTCAATCGCTTTTTATGAGTTAGTGCCATAACACTTGCTTAGAAATCATGAATGTGGTGCTAAGATTTGGTACCCATTATTGACTTTGTATTATGTACCTGTAGGATCTAGATCAAGAAGGTAGGCCTGAAATGGTGAACTTCTCCGAGTATTTTTGCCAGTTTCCTGATCTTGGGTGGTTCACGAAGCTGTTGTGTTCAAACTCAATTAAGGTGATGTTTTTGTATCTCTGAAGGTTTCTTGCGCCGATGTGCATTATATGTACAAAATGATATGCTAAACATGTTTCTAGTTTTGCTTAAATGACACTATTGAGGTGCTATTTTTGTATAGAAGTTTCAAGGATGAGGCTCAGAGCTGGATTAGCTGCATGTCGGTTGTATAAATGTTTTGGTACATAGGACTACATGCTGGAATGCATAGCCTCCTTTTCTTGAATCTTACTTCTCTGCAACATTTTTTCCCTCTTGTGCCTTCTCTTATTAAGCTTTTTTATGTGCCATTTTCTTTCCTTTGAAGTAAAAATGAATCTCACTATATTTGTTGGACAAGAACACTATGGCGGCTGGGATACCATATTATGTTTTATTATTTTTCTGGTGAAGAAAAATGTTGCTACCCAGCTAGTAATCATACTCAAATTTCTTCATCTCCCTCGAGAAGCAGCTCTCATTGAGTATTTCAGAAATCAAAGAAGTTGCAATCGCCCTAGCTCTCGCAGGTTGTCGTGAAGATGACAATCTAGGGACTCAAATCAACAACTTGGCAGTTATTAATGGATTCATTCCTTATGCAACAGTTCCAAATTCCTCAATGAGCATGTCCTATATATAACTGGAAATTTTAGCTAGGCTTTGTATGTGTTTTGACAACTTGAATTTTTCAGATAGAATTTCATATAATACCCTACTTTCAGGGTTCGAAAATGGTAAAGAGGCATTGAGGTTTGTTGTTTGAATGCATTCTGTTGGATTTGTGTTTTGATGTTGTGAGTTGTATACTGCCCTTAGTCATTCTAAGAATGAAGAAGAATTTTATGTAGGTACCCAATTGGATACCCTTTGGTGGCTAGGAATTGGATATGGTTTATTGAGGGAGATGAAGATTAGAGGTTTGGGTTAAAGGGTATCTAGGTTGGGTTCTGGGATGGGTTTTATTCGAGGCATAATCCATAAATGTGCTCTTTTAACTTGACGATATAAGCCACCTAACTTCTAATATGCACATGTAGGCAGTTAAATTTATATAGAATTAAGCACATTTGTCTTACATGGCAATTTTGTAGCCTATGTGGTGTCCTACAGTATTTTGTAAACTATAATGGCATGACACAGTTGATTTCTAAAAGTTGAATGGCATATTTAGTTATTTTTTTGCCTTGATAAAAATTGTTGGTGCGTCTTCTCATTGAATGGCATATTTAGGTTTTTCTTTATTTGTTTTAAATATTTACTTTCATAACTCATGTCTGATTATCTATTTTGATTAGCTGCTTATGGCTTTTTGAGATGAGGGTTCCCAGAAAATAACCTTTCTACCTCTGAGGTAGTGGTAAGGCCTGCGTACATTCTATCCTCCCCAGACTCCACTGGATATGTTGTTGGTATTATCTATATAAATTGATCTTTTTTGTTTTATGAATGACTTAGCCCAAAATTATCCTTTTCATGCTATAGCTAAAGTAGTGAAGTGTTTATATTATTCTTATACTATACTACTAATTGATTCATGTTTTAAGTTAATTTGATGACGAAGACTTTTAGATTTTGATTGGTTATGGGAGGTGTCAACAAGAAGTTGGAAAATTATATGCATTTGATTAGGTTTTTTTTTTTTCATTTATATTGTTATGATTAAAGTCTTGAGATGGACGTTATGTTTTATTATTTTGTATTTTTTTTCTTTATTTATTTTTCGTGTTTTCTCTCTATTAAACTTATTTAATATATTTTTTTATGAATTTCTAATTGTCGTAAATCTGTTTTTTTTTAACTTTATTGAAAGTTTGCTAATTATTAATCAAGGTTCAAAATTTTTAGTTGGTTGCTTAAAATAAATGAATTATTTGGTGTTTCTACATTTAAAAGATTTATTTGTAATTGTTGTATTTTATTATCATTACATAAATGTTTTCGTACAACTTTTACCATTCTAATGAATATAAAAAATTACATGGGATATGCATGCAATGCATGTTGTTTATTATTAAATGTGAAAAGTTTCATTCAAGTTGAATTATCATTTTATCCCTACTCTTAATAAAATAGTCTAATTAATTATTAATAAAATATTATTTAATAGTAAATGTTAAGTTGGTCAAGGTTAAACTACGTACTTATGTGAGAAAAGAAAAAAGTATTTTGCACGTCTCACACCTTTAGGTAAGGTATTTAATGCTCTCACACACATAGCCAAGATTAATTGATTGGAATTCATTTACATATTTACTACTCCCTCCCTTTGTCATGTATATTAAAAATAGTTATTTCAAAATAATTGTCAATTTGAATAATCAAGAGATAATTAATGTGATATTAGTCAAATTTGCTTACTTTTTAAAGCAAATTGCAGGAATTAATATGAATTTGAAGCATATTATATTTTTTTAACATTATTATCAAATGACACTTAGAGGGTACAAATTAGGCAAAGATAAGTTGTTTCTACATCACAAATATATATTGTGTTAGTATGTCATAGCTACTATAGGAATATAATGACACGTGTGGAAGAGCTAGGAAATCCATGCATACCTATTAGCAAGTTGACGAGATTTGCAACAACATGGGTGATTTAAAGTGTTACTCATTTGTCATCTCAAAAATGAGGGTATTCGTTGGCAATTAATATTCGTGGACAAAGAGGTAACTTTATTTTTGCAATGCATTATATTCAGTAATTAGTTTGTAGCCTATTTTGAATGACTTTAACGCTTATTTATCTTGGTGCAAGGAACAAAAAGACAAAGTAACTATTTTCAACAAAGATGTTCACACATAGAACAAATCTTTTGAACTAAATCAAAGTTATTACATTACAAATGAAAAATTAAATGACACTAATCCAAAATTCTTAAACATATTCTTTTTAATTTAGATTAGTATTAAAGGAGAATGCATCTATTATGATACTAAGGACACCTTTCAAATGGCTTGTATAATGGCAGAAGAATGATATGTAAAGATTTTAACAAAAATGTTGTGCATGTTGAAATTACAAGTGGGCATTGTGCAACTAAGCGTACATTTCTTCCATGAATTTAACTTTCATCACCGGAAAATGAAGAATATCCTTTCAAGTTTATTGGCAAGTAGTTTTCAGTGCGCCTTTGCTTTGTAATGACCATACATAAAGTGCAAGGATAAACAATTTCCAACATTGGCTTGTATTTGTCCGAATACATTTTCTCACATGGTTAATTGTACATTGCACTATCAAGAAGGATATCAATGTCTACAACCAAAGTTTTGGTTCTTACAAAGCAACCAAACGTCAAATGGCACATACACAAAAAACATTGTTTATAAAAAAAATTTAGGTATGCTACTTGTATATAACATACTTCTCCATAATATTACAAAAAATAAACTCCTTACAGATTGTGCATCCTTAACAAAATAAGAAGGTTTCAATTTTCAGGTTAAGATGACATTGATTCACCTATGCATGCATAATCAACTAATCAACCGCCTCAAGAGTATATATACTTCAAATTGAGATGTTGATTTATGTGGTTACAATTTCTATTACACTTGTCATACATGTTTACATTTAATCTTCATCGTTCTAATATACCAATTATAGCTAAGGAGAATAGTGTTAAAGTGAATGTATATATATCGTTAAAACAACTTCAACTACTTATATTAGCAAGGGACACACATACAATGCACGTACCCAGAATTAGGGTTGTCAAAATGGGTCAGCCCTTTAACTAACGGGCCTATAAAATAACAATTCAACCCAGCCCTACGCGGGCCACGGGTTGGGACGGGTTGGCCCTTCAACTATAATATGGATAATATAAAGTTTGTTAAAGTCACGAATTTCGTTTCTCTGATTGGTATCCCAATTCCCAACCTCAATAGATCTAAAATTGCATGAATTTTGTAATTAATCAAGTAGAGATGAAGAGATAATTAACGAAAAATAATGTCCTAGAAACATTATGTATATGAATAAACATAACGTCATAGCCCATAGATATTGTTCTCATTACTTGGGCATATTTACCACTAATGCATAACATAACTTAAGAAATTTACATATCTGACCATCTAAAATTTCACAAATAATTAAATATATAATAAATATTTCTAAAATTCGCGGGCCACGGGTTGGCCTTTGAGGCACACGGGTTGAGCCTATGAGGCCGGCGGGCCAAACTAGGACGGGCTAAAAAGCCTCGTTCATAAATGGGCTAAAAATA
>JBCEWC010001017.1:0-45726 GCA_038996855.1 Solanum aculeatissimum
GGAAAAAAAATAAGAGAACCATGGGATACCACCAAATTGGTGGTTTCAAAAAGTGAGGGTTTTCATGGTTACAAAACATGAAACAAAAACATACGATACCACATAATTAATGAAACAATCAAAACAAACGTGCTTCTCTTACTAACCATATCATACCATACCACCAAAAACCACCATCCAAACAAGTTGTAAAAGTGTATTCTTCTTTTCCTCTCCCTGATTATAATATTATTATCTTTAGCTAAATAAAAAAATTATAGTCAAAATATTGTTGTTCCATTTATTTATTTATTTTTATAAAACTGACCCTAAAAAGATGATTTAAATAATTAGTGAATTTTAAAAAGATACAAATATATATTTATCTCTAAAACAAAGCCACGTGGACAACAAAAATTCATGTGATGATGTGTATATCACACATCCATAATTGTCAACGTTGTGGCTGTTAAATTATCAAGTTGAGGAGAATAATTAACCGCAAAGTTTATATATGCATCAAATAAAATTTGATAAATTACTGTAACAGTTTTGTAATATTTCTAATTAACTTGATCAAATTACATGATATTCGTACTTTTCTATTCTAGTATCATCACAAGCTTCATTCAAACGTTGACAATATTTGAATGAAGTAGGAGTGTTTTTGGATCAATTACTTAATTAACAATATTTTTTTATTAAATAAATAGATTAAAAAAAATTCAAAACAATTTATAATACGTTAGTATGACATCTTCCAAGCTATCAACATCAGGATTCAAAATAAATAAATAAATAAATAGATTTTTCTGATTAACAAGAAGATATGATAATAATGTTAAATAATATTTTTTGGGTTATGAAAGTCAGCAAAAACAGATCAAGTAAGATATGTTATTTTTATTTCTATTTTTATTTTATTTTTTAGCAATATTTCTTTTAGTCTACTCATATGATGTTTCCACTTTAGTCATGGATAACGAGGATTCCTTGTGTTACAATTTAAACAGTGAATTGAATTTTTTTATTAAAATGTGGAGGGATCATATATCCATTTCTCCATAATTCTTGTTTTTTTTAAACTTAGTTTATGAAAACATGAGCTAGTAATAGGTTAGAAGTATTCGCAGAGCTATAGTAATGTAAACATGTGGAAAAATTTCATCTTCACAAATACAAATATCATCACGATCACGAACATTTCATCATGAATACTTGTAACGACTTTTTATAGCTTGAGGCGTGTCAAAAGACACTGTCCTTAAGGATATTTCACCTGGTATGGATGTATTTCCCAGGATTCAACAAGCTCTTCTAATTCAAAACTAAGAGCCAGAATCAAATAGAGATTAAAGTAGAAAATCCAGCACTCTAACTATTTATAAATATAGGAGGATGAATTTATAATATAATATATTATTCCACTTCAAATTCCAATATTGGCGCAACGTATAAATATATATATATATATAGCAAAGTAATTTGCCAACATACACAAAATGAGTGCAAATTCATTCTCCAAGTGACAAGGATTAAATTCATAGTAAAGGAGGCTAATCATTGCCATTAACGTAATACCTCATAAAGAAAATAACCGTTTCAACCATTATAAATTTGACTAAAAATAAATATTAATTTTGGAGATAATAAAAAGGATATGAAGACTCATTTAATAAAATTAATATATTTAATAATATGAATACTTCTTTTGAGATACTAAAATTATTTTTCCAATAATTCCCTACATATCTCAAAAAGAATATTAAGAAATAGAATAAAATAAAATTTGTTGGGTTTCCACATATGAGTACATTGCATCAAATCTGGTGTTCGTAGACTATGAACCATACCTAGATAAAACAAGATTAAATTTATAGAATAATTGGTGAAGTTTAGAACTTCTATGAACCAATAATTCTTTTGTAAGCCCAATGTCTTATCCTATCACATTACACTCACACAATCTTTGTTATTTTCACAGTTTTGCGCTAAGAGGCCATGCGCGTCGCGTCTTGGTATTCATGCGTGCTCTAGAAATCTGTCACAATTTCATAGAAGCGGCACCATTTCACACTCATATAGGTTCAATCATCAAATGTATTCTGCAGAGCAATACACCACCTATAAAGGATATGATTTGGATTAAGAGTTTAACTCAACTCTCATTTTGCTTTGCAGATTGTTGCACTATATTCACACATCATTGGAGGGACATAATTGTAGAGTGCTTACTTGATCAACTAATGACTTGTTATTACCTATATGAACCTAATTCATGGGATCTCTAATCACATAGGTTGGGTTACTATTAGACCCCTAGTCTACTTGAGCGACATTGCTCGGGCATGACAAGGACTTCTACATTGGCCTTGGCATGTATGTGGGCAAACAATGTAGTGTGGTTGTGCAGCTAAGTGTTGGTAGTGCAACAAGGTATTCAAGCTACTTGAGTGTTGTCAAGGAAGCTTGGATGCAATGACCAAGGATGCTGGAGTGATGGCTAAGCAGACTTGGGCACAAGGAAAGGTAAGGCAAAGGCAAGACAGTGGCGTCGACAAGGCAACATGTTGCTTGACAAGACTAAGGCTTGGAAAGGCTAGGCAAGTATGTTGGCTTGACAAGGCGAGGCTGTTGGACTTGACGATGGCAAGACAATGCTGATTCATGTGTGGGCAAAATGTTGGGAGCAATTCAGAAATAAAACTAAGTGTTGGAAGGCAACAAAAAATATTCTAAGTGTTGGGCAAGTTATACATTCGCCTAAGGCATTGAGGAATGCGTATGGCACATGCATGGCTTAGTTTAAATTCAAATTTAGAACTAGCTATTGGAATATTACTATTGTAATGTTAGTTGAATTCTTATTTGAGTTAGTGGAAAGCCATGTTCCTAGCACATGTGCCAATTGTAACTGTCTTATTCATTTGTAACTGCCATGTGTAGTCTTTTTATAGGGGTTGAACTTCGTCTAAGGCATTAGAGAGTGTTCTATACCTTAGATAAATTCGTGAGGCCTTTTCCTTTATTGATGTGATATCAATAAAAGGTTGGAAAGCATTCCTGTAAAATGTTCTAAGTGTTCATTAAGTTTTTACTGCCTAAAAACGTGAAACAGTGTAAGTGTTAGTCAGTGTCGTGTTGTGTGTTGTGGCTAAAGTTTATAAGTGTTAGAGACTAATCACCTCTGACAGAAGTTCGCGGGCTGATGAAGGAAACTAACCAAAGAAAACGCCTTTCGAAATTATCTGGTACGATAATTTATAGGGTTTTTCTCATAAATGTTCAGTCAGGCCTAGATCGAAAGGTTTTCCCAGCCGACAGTGAAAACAATCATCATCAATAATGATTCGAAATCATATGTCAATTCCTACAGAGCAAGGGGTGGTACATTTTTATACCCGTGCTATAGCTGCTAAAAAGCTATTTCGCATCTTTTAGAATGACACAGCGAGTCCAGACTCTTGGTCTTTAGTAACCCGAGTGAGAAGCTCTTCTAGCTCGGTTGCCAATAAGAGGTGATGACAAAAGAATAACCCCTATGTCAATTGGTATCAGAGAACGATTATACGAAAATGGTGACAAATATAGAACTACGTGAACATGTGTGAAAAGTCGAGGCATTTGTTGGCATGACAGATGAACGCTGGGATGATCTAAATCTGGTTGATTTGTTGACCCAAATTTTTGGCATCAAGATCGAATTTGAGAAATTTTGGTCTGAATTAGGCCTGTATCGTGCTAATATAGATGATCACATGTTCAAAGTGTTGAATTTTCATTAAGGAACATTACTGCAATTGGAGGGACTGACGAAGGAAAATGCAGATCTTCGTTTAGAAATTATAGTGTTGCACCTGAATGTTGCTGCGTCTGGGCCAAATCGTAGGGAGCACTGTAAAGTGAAAATCCCAGAACCGAAGCCTTTTTGTGGTGCTAGAAGTGCCAAGGAACTTGAAAATTTCCTTTGGGACATGGAGCAGTACTTTACTACTGCACGGGTGCCTGAAAATGACAAGTTAAACATTACCACAATGTACTTGGGGGTGATGTAAAACTGTGGTGGAAGAATCAAAATACATTTGATGAAAGTGCTAATAGACCCAAAATTGATATTTGGTACAAGTTGAAGAAGGAAATGAGGGACCAATTCCTTCCTAGAAATGCTTCATGGATTGCTAGAGATCGGTTGAAAAGGCTAAGGCAAAGTGGGACAATTCGTGAATATATCAAGAAATTTTTGTCCTTGATGTTAGACATCCAGAATATGTTGAATGAAGACAAGCTTCATAACTTCATTTCAGGCATGCAAGGTTGGGCCCAAAATAAGTTGAGAAGGCAGAATGTTAAGGACCTACCCACTGCCATTGTTGCAGCAAATTTCTTAGTCAATGTTTGCTCACTTTGGCCTACTTCTGAAGATCTCTCTACTTTGAATACTAAGAAAAAGTTTAAGAAGAAAAGGGAAGGAAGGAAAGAAAATCGAAAAGAGAATGCTGATAAGGGCAAGGCACCAATGAAGGAAAGGAACAACAACAAGAACAAGAGCAAATATAAGGGTTATTGAACTTGTGGTGGTCCATATTTGACCAAGAATTGCCCAAATCCTGCAAGGGTGAATGCAATGCTTCCTGAAAATGTGAATTCGAGTGAGGGTGATGGAGAAGTGGTTGTTGCACTTACAAATCCTTTGGTGTTGTCTCTAAATCAGATCAGTTTGATCAATATTTTTGGGGAAACGTCCAAGGCTGAAAAATCCTCATGCTACGCTGATTCATATAGAAATGAAGGTTGATGGAAAATAGTTAGTGAAAATGGTTGATACTGGAGCCACTCATACATTTGTGGATGTCAAAATTGTTGCAAGAATAGGACTGAAGTTGAAGAAAAATCCTTCCTATGTCCAGACCGTAAGTTCAAAGGCATAAGTTTTTGCAGGCATGACCTATGATGTATCTATGTTGACTGGTTGCTGGACAGGAAATCATAATTTGATGATTATGCCACTTGGAGACTTTGAGATCATACTTGAAATTGATTTTCTAAGAAAGTACAGGTTTGCCCCTTTTTCCTCACTTGGATGAGGTGATGATTATGAACGAAGTCAATCCAAGTTTTGTGAAAGTAGTTCATCCATATGGAGAAGCCGAAAAAGTTGCTAAGTACAAAACCCCCATGTTGTCTACTATTGTTGTTGACAAAGGCCTAAGGAAGGGTAATGAAACCTTTCTTGTTGCCTTAGTCGAATTAAAGACAGATGTGAAAGTGAAAGTGTCTGATTGTATGGTAGAAGTGCTTAAACAATTTGTTAATGTGATGCTACCTGAGTTGCCAAAACTATTATCACCAAAGAGGGATATTCATCATAAGATAGAGTTGCTTCCAGGTTTTACGTTGTCTGCACAAGCTCCTTATTGGATGGTTCCTAAAGAGTTGGTTGAGTTGAGGAAATAATTGAATGAGTTGCTTGACGTTGGTCTGATTCAACCTTCAAAAACTCCCTATGATGCACCTGTTTTATTTCAAAAGAAACAGGATGGGTCGCTAAGGATGTGTGTAGATTACAGAGCTTTGAACAAAGTAATTGTGAAGAACAAGTATCCAATCCCTTTGGTGCAGGATTTGATGGACAAGTTGAGCAAGACATGCTGGTTCACAAAGCTGGATCTTCGGCCAGGTTATTGGCAGGTTGGAATAGCAGAGGGTGATAAGCCTAAGACTACTTGTGTCACTAGGTATGGATCATATGAATTTCTTGTAATGTCGTTCGGTTTGAAAAATGTTTCGGCTACTTTTTATAATTTGATGAATGATGTGTTGTTTGAGTACCTTGATGACTTTGTGGTTATTTACTTAGACGACATTGTTATCTATAGTCGGACATTGGATAAACACGTACAACATCTAAGTATGATATTATCTAAGTTGAGGGACTTCACTCTCTATGTCAAAATGGAGAAGTGTGAGTTTGCTAAGAAAGAAATTAAGTTTCTTGGGCATTTGGTCATCCAAAAATAGGTGCAGATGGATCCTAAGAAAGTACATGCCATTGTTGACTGGTCGTCACCTTCAAGTGTGAAGGATTTGAAGTCATTCTTGGGGCTAGCCAATTACTATTGGAATTTCATTGCTGGTTACTCTAAAAGGGCAGCAACCTTGACTAATTTGCTGAAGAAGGATGTCAAGTGGGTATGGTCAGTTCGGTGTGAAGAAGGTTTTCAAAATTTGAAGGAAGCCATTGCATCGAAACTGATTCTGAGACTTTAATTTTGAGTTACCTTTTGAGGTGCATAATGACATATCGGATAAGGCAATTGGGAGCGTGTTGGTGCAGGAAGGCCATCTTGTGGCCTTTGAAAGTAGAAAATTGAATGATGTTAAGAAAAGATACTCTACTCATGAGAAGGAGACGGTGGTTGTGATGCATTATTTGTAGACTTAACATGTGTATTTGTTGGGAACTCGCTTTGTGGTGCGGACTGACAATGTGGCTAACACATTTTTCAAAACTCAGAAAACGTTAAGTCCAAAGCAGGCTAATTGGAAAGAATTTCTAGCTGAATATGACTTCGTATGGGAGCATAAACCAGGAAGACATAATCAAGTGGCAGACACACTAAGCAGGAAAGAGGTATTTGCTATAGTATATTCTATTTCCAAACTTGAGACTGACTTTCTTGACAGGATCAAGTTGTATGCATTGAATTATCCACTCTATGTCAAATGGATGGGTCAAGTTCAAGAGGGGACTTTGAGAAGGTATTGGATCAAGGACGATCTGGTCCATTTTAAAGAGGGGATAATTGTTGTCCCAAATGGTGGTGGACTGCGTGAATACTTGATGAAAAAAGCACATCACACTACTTGGACTGGTCATCCAGATATGGAAAGGATGATGACCTTACTGTCCCGTGTGTATTTTTGGCCTAAGATGAAAGATGGCATTGAAGTATACGTGAAGACTTGTCATATTTGTCAAGTGGACAAGACTGAACATAAGAGGGAGGCAGGATTGTTGCAGCCCCTGCCCATTCCTAAAAGGCCTTGGTTGTTGGTAAGCATGGATTTCATTTTTGGATTTTCTAAAGTTAAAAATAAAGCATCAGTCATGGTTGTAGTAGATAGATTTTCAAAGTATATTATTTTTATTGTTGCACCTAACTTGTGCTCTTCTGAAGTTGTTGCTAAACTGTTTTATAAAAATTTGATTAAGTATTTTGGTGTTCCGGCTGATATTGTGAGTGATAGAGACACTTCACAGGCAAGTTTTAGACAGCTTTGTTCAATATGATGGGGACCGAGTTGAAATTTTCTACTGCAAAACACCCACAAACAGATGGGCAGACAGAGACAATAAACCACTTGTTGGAAGAATACTTGAGGCATTTTGTGCCTCCTAGTCAAAGGAATTGGGTAGATTTACATGGTACAACTCTATTTTGTTACAACTTACACATATCTTCAGCAACGGAGATGAGTCCATTCGAAATTTTTCTAGGCAGACAACCTATGACTCCACGAGATGTTGTAAATACCAAGAGTCAAGAAAAGTGTCCAACAGCGTACAGGGTTGCAAGGGAAAGACTTGAAATGATTTCTGAGGCATAAGACAGCCTGCACAAAGCTCAGCGGCGCATGAAAAAGTATGCTGACCAGAATCGATGCTCATTGGAGTTCAATGTAGGTGACCAAGTGCTGCTAAACTTAATCCACAAATTTGGAAGCATATTACGAGTAAGACAAGGCATAGGGGCCTGATCCCTAAGCATTATAGCCCATTTGAAGTTGTGCAAAAAGTGGGTGAGGTCACTTACAAGTTGAAGCTGCCAGAAAGGTTAAAGATTCACCCGACCATGGTAGATTTTTGAAACCTTATTTTGCAGATAATGACGATTTAGGTAGGAACACAAACAAGATGGCTCCTCCTTCAATACCAACTCAGTTTTATACTGAAATTGAAGAAATACTGGATCACAGGGTTGTGGGCAAAAGCAAAAAGAGCACCAAGACAAAAATTTTGGTGCATTGAAAGGGCAAGTCGATTGCGAATGTTGTTTGGGAGAAGGCAAAGGACATATGACAATTTGATGATCAAATCGATGACTATATCAAAATAATTTTGATGAGGGCATCGAGTTCAAGAGGTGGGGGTGGTCTGTTAGATCCCTAGTCTACTTGAACGACATGGCACGGGCATGACAAGGACTTCTACATTGTCCTTAGCATGTATATGGAAACATAATATAGTGTGGCTGTGACGCTAAGTGTTGGTAGTGAAGCAAGGTATTCAAGCTACTTGAATGTTGGCAAGGAACCTTGGATGACCAAGGATGTTAGAGTGATGGCTAATCAGACTTGGGCACTAGGCAAGGCAAGGCAAGGCAAAGGAAAGGCAGTGGCATCAGCAAGGCAAAGCAAGGAAGTGTGTTTCTTGACAGGACTAAGGCTTGGAAAGGCTGGGAAAGTGTGTTGGCTTGATAAGGTAAGGTTTTAGGACTTGACGATTGCAAGACAATGTTGATTCATGTGTGGGAAAAGTGTTGAAAGCAAGTCAGAAATAAAACTAAGTGTTGGAAGACAGCAGAAAATATTCTAAGTGTTGGGCAAGCTATAAATCCTCTTAAGGCATGGAGGCATGTGCGTGACACATTTGTGGCTTTGTTTAAATTCGAATTTAGAACTAGTTGTTGGAGTATTACTGTTGTAATGTTAGTTGAATTCTGATTTGTGTTAGTGGGAAGTCATGTATCTGGCACATGTGCAGATTGTAACTGCCTTATCCATTTGTAACTGCCATGTGCAGTCTTTTATGGTGGTTGAAATTCATCTAAGGCATTAGAGAGTATTCTATGCCTTAGACAAATTCGTGAGGCCTTTTCCTTTGTTGTTGTGATATCAATAAAAGGTTGGGAAGTGCTCCTGTAAATTGTTCTAAGTGTTCATTAAGTTTTTGCTGCCTAAAAACGTAAAATAGTCTAAGTGTTAGGCAATGTTGTGTTGTGTGTTATGGCTAAAGTTTGTAAGTATTGCAGACTGCCAGCAAGAGGTGATGAGAAAAAAAATCACCCTTATGTCAGTTACCATCATTGTTAATCTTCTCAAATTGACTAATGAAGTCACACTCCCCTCGATGTTTCTTTTAGTCAGTGAATTCATCAGATTCACCTCCAACTACACAAAATAATTTTATCTCATAACTGTTATTTTATCTTATTATATCTCAATCACATTTATTTAACTATGTCATTGCAAAAATTATTTTCACAAGAACTATTATTGCTTGGCAACCATATATGGGTCTTTAAATCCACTTACTATCATATATTATACCCCTCTAGTACAATCAAATATTTAATTTACTCCCTCTGTCCATTTTTACTTGGCCCCTATACTATTTTAGAATGTTCAACAACACTTGTCCAGTTTATGAAATCAAGAGATAAGTTTTCAGTTAGTTCCTAATTTTACCCTTGTCATTAATTATAGTTATTTCCCTATTACATTTTTCAATACATTGTATTAATTATATTCAAAGGGTGATTTGGTAAAATTACCCCTATCATTTACTACTTCTTAATATCTGTGTCAAGTCAATAGGGGCCAAGTAAAGTTGGATGGAGGGAGTATTAGGTACTATACTTATGGTACCTCTCATGTATCATTTATAACTTCTTTTCAAAATATAAGTATTGTCATTTTCTTTTCAAAATAGAAACAATACCATTTGTAGCACTTGCCACCATTTTTGTTCTCTTTGAAACTATCATCCCCAAAATCATTTTCAACAACACTAATTAATAAATATAACCACTCCATACAAGAATCATATTTTCAACAAATTCAGATTATTATAATATTGCATTCAATCACATCACAATAAATTATGGCAAATATGTATTAACATTAAATTAGCATATAATAAAAAATTTAGATCATATTTTTCTTTTGTAAGGATCATGTATAACAACCACAAGGCACCCCAACTCTTGCAAAATGCCCCTACACTTTCAAATCTTTTTAAATAGGGGAATAGTTTTTTCACAATTTATAAAGATTTTCAAATTAATATGTAACATACACATTTATATTTAAAATATATATATTTCAATTTAATTTATCAACAAACACATTAATCACATATTTAGAGATATTTATAAATGTTACACATAAACATTTGTCACCTCTACATTATAATAAAGACCACAATTAAGACTATTCAAGTGACAATATTATTTCTTACATTCTCAAACATTAGTATCACGCCCCGAGTTTACACCCTGGATGTGGTCTGCAGTCGAAAATCATTTCTGATATCAAGAGAACCACTTGGCCTAACTAACTTACTCAGTGGAAGATATTAACATCATATAGAATTAAAGTAGGATCAATATTCATGAACTCAGACATACAATAATAATGTATACAACTTGATTCAAATCTTTCAAAACAACTCCAAAAAAATAACATGAACAGTATCTTTCTAGTCTATGAAGACTCTAAAGTACTGACTCTGAACTAGGTACCACAGTATGCTCATGGCTATCTTAACTAAAATAAATACAAAAGAAATAACGACTCCCGAGCTCCTTTGAATGCAAAGAGGCCTCACCGACTGCTGATTGGGACTGCCTTACTAAATGTATCTATCATGAGTACTTGAATCTGCATCATAAAATGATGCGCCAAATGGCGTCAACTTTAAACGTGGAATGTACGATATGTAAGATGGTCAAAAAGTATTAAGGACAGGATACTCAACATTAGAACTAAACTCTGAGATAGCTCAATTGATAAAAGAACGTCATGCAAGTAAAACGTATGCTTTAAACATGTTTAAAAGTTCAATTCAATATAAAAGAAATACTTACTTTAATGTATTAATGAGCACAACTAAATATATAAAACTATAATACTCAAATGCTTAGCTTTGAAAATAATTCAACTCAATTAAATATGCAACATAATAAAAGAAAACATTTTAATAAGAAAATAATAAATCTCGGTTTATAAAATAATAAGCTTTACTTCTTGGAGAGTTTCTCTAATCGACAACCATCACTATGAGCCTCGTGATGTACAACGTCTTTTTCATGTTGCCAGAGTCATCCCATACCTTGCCAAGGTAAGGGACAAAATACTAGGGGAGTGGATCCATCCAAAAACTGGGTTATCTTAGTGGCAAAGAGGAACTGTACTCTTGGTACAATTCTATCCTACGGTTGCTACGTATTTTATGAGATTAGAATTATCTGAACTCGTACCCAAATCGATGCTCAATAGTACTCCCAAAATCTTTTATTATATGCTCATAACTTTAAAAGTGATATCACCCAAAAATTACTTCTTTAACTCTTGGGGACTTAGCACAACTTCAGCTTTTCTCAACTTTTCTCAAACTTGTCTCTTCTCTTTATCTGTAGAAAGTATTAACTCAATGAGTCTAAAAACATAGGCTAACTACTCAAGTAACTTATAAATGTAGATCCTTTAAATCCTTCTAAGACTCAACTCAATGCTTTAGATTTGAGAGCTTTTCATGAAGTATCTAGGGTTCATACTAGTTCACAATTAAATGTTATGATTTTATTCAAGAGAGCAACATAACCAAATACTTTAATGAGATTTACTCATAATGAAGAAAACTTATGTCAACAATTAACTTGATATAGGATGGAGATTAGAAATTTCAAGATGTTAAGACAAACGTAGGATGAATTTTGGAGGGGCCTTACATACCTGGAAGAGAAAAATCTCTTGAAAAAATCTTTGCTTTGCACTTGAAGATGAGGAACCCTAACCTCTTCTTTGGAAAAACGTCCAACGCACAAATCTAACATTTTCAGGAATTTATGCGTTAATGGGATGTTATTAGGTTATATGATAGGCTTAGGGAAATTATTTAGGGATAAAAGGTCAAAAGTAATCTTTTGGAAGAGTCAAATAATTATCAAAATTGAAAGAAAAAAAAAGACCTTTTGATGAGTTTCAGCGTCCAAAATGGCGATTTAGGGGCTCCATCACCAAACCATTTTGCGGTACATCGAATGGGAACCTTGGGTCATCCTTTTTGATAGAATCTACGCTTTCTCGGAGCGTTTCGGTAGTCTAAATTTGTGGATCGCTAAAATATACAGATTCGGCAGGCTTTAGTAAAATAGTTATAACTTTCTACTTTGAAAGGCGAAATTAGATGTGTTAGAAAGATAATTTAAATATCTACAATTTGATATATTATGGATCACCTAAATTATTATGTGATGAAACATATGTCCATTTGAAGTTGACCCTTCTATGAATTTATACCAAAACTTAACCAATTGAAATATTTTGAACTTGGTTTGACCTTGGGTGCCCTTTATGACCTCAAACCACGTCCAACATACTTCAAATACTTAGAAAAAAACCTTAACATACGTTAACAACCTTGGAGTTATTGTATTATCCAATTGCATAGATTTCATATCAAAACTCAATCAGTAAGGAGGATTTCATCTAACTTTGTGTTAAAAGATTTTTGTAACATCTATTCATCTCAAATTTGGATTTAATACCTATATTTAATGTTAGAATCACTTGGTAGATCACATATGCATAAGGGAAAAGTTAGAATCTTGGCCTAGGATTTTTAAGGTGTTACAATTAGTAATATATTTCACAAATAAAATTCAATAACATTTTTCAAAAATTAATGTTAGAAAGGAATCTAAACATAACAAATATACCAAAGGTACATTAATATAGGGGAATTTTCATAAATAGTCTAGGCTTGAAATTTAATATGGTCAAATAAATATATTTTACATAATTACATGATATAACCTCGGCTATATGACCTGGAGGGGAGGAGAGAGGCGAGCGAGATCGAGAGAGGGAGGAGAGAGGCGAATTGTATATGTATATTTGTCAAATTTTATGTGTATATCTGTCAAATAATTGTATATGTGTAACTAATGTACACATAATTAGGAGAGGCGAGCGAGATTGAGAGAGGGAGGAGAGCAGCGAGCGAGAGAAGGCAGAGAGGTGAATTGTATATGTATATCTGTCGAATTGACCATGTATATCTATCAAAAATAATTGTATATATATAACTGATATAGATATGTAATTGTATTCTGGCAAAACATTATAGAGAAAGAAGAGAGTGGCGAGAGAGAGGAAGAGAGGCGAGAGAGAATAGCAATAAAACCCTAACTATAACAACAAAATCCTAACTATAGCTATAAATTGTAATTTTTTCAAACTATAGTTGTATAATGTAAATACATATCATATGTTTGCCTAGTTATATTATTTTTCCATTAATATAATATTAAAATTATAAATTTGTATATATAAATTTACAAGATATGAAATTCATAATAAACTAAATAGACTATAAGTCTAACACGCCAAAAATTATCTCAATCAATTAAGTAAACATAAGTACTAGGATTTTCATTTTGAAAAAATAGTAGTCACAAATAAATCATGTTTAAAATATTCATCACCCATAACAACATTTGTTAACTCACTGTCAAACTCAAATAAAACATCCGTTCAACCTTTTTCTCACAAATTTCACAAGAATTAATTTGCAATAATATTTATATTATGTACCACCTCGGATAATGCCAATATATGTGAAAATTTTAAAAAAAAATTAATTGTAAGAACATAAACAAATTTAGTTCAATAATATTTATATTATGTACCAACACATATCGATGTTTCTTCTTCTCCCATTTGGTGTAGAACATAAACAAATTTAGTTCACAAAAATGTGTTCAACAACATCTAAGTCTAACACCCTTTTTCACTTCCACATATTAACCGCAAGATTCACTTGAAAAAAGAACACAATAATTAATATCATCTGCTATCACAAATTTAATTTTCTTAGGGATTCTCATTTCTATGAATCTTCTTCAATATTAAGAGATACATTGACATAATTCATCACACACAAATTATTAAAACTATAAACATATAATATTATCACATATCTTATTAGCCAAACACAATAAAAAATTTGTACCGCATAACACTAAAATTTGTCTAACATCAAAGAGATAACAAATACATGTCAACTTCATATCACATATGTCATCAAGTTAAATGGACAACTTCAAGCCATCTTTATAAGAATTGATAAGAGCAGAAATATTAAATCAAACACGTCTAACAGTAATAATTTTTTTCAATGAAATCTCAATATTGTAAAGCAAAAAATAACCATTACCATTGTTCCCTCCTAAGCTTTGTCAAAAAACTTTTTCCCTATCTCTCATGTTTCAATACCAATTTTTTTTTTTTAAATATAGTAATATTTTATGTCTCATATGTTGAATTACATAAAAATCTCAATTTATATAATCTTAGACACATTCTAATTTGAGGAAAAATATACCTATGTGACAAAACCTCCAACGGCAGAGGAATTAGTATATTCCGTAAGAATGGTGTAAAATATCCTTTAAGATTGTTGGAAATCTTACGGAAAATACTTCGATCTTCATGAATACGAACGTCATCATGATCACTAACATTTCATCACGAACACTTGTAATGAATTCTTATAGCTTGAGGTGTGTCAAAAGACACTGCCCTTGAGATATTTCATCCGATATGTGAATATCCCCCGGGATTCAACAAGCTCTTCTAGTATAAAACTAGGAGCCATAATCTAACAGAGATTAAAATAGAAAACCCAGTACTCTAAATTTATAAATATACAAGGAGAAATTTATAATATAATATATTGTTCCACTTCACTATTCCAATATTGGAGCAAAGTATAAATATATATAGCAAAGTCATCTGCAATATACACAAAATGAGTGCAAATTCATTCTCTAGTGACAAGGATTAAATTCATAGTAAAGGAAGCTAATCATTGCCATTAATGTAATATACCTCATAAAGAAAATAATCGTTTCAACCGTTATAAATTTGACTAAACATAAATATTAATTTTGGAGATAATAAAAAGAATATGAAGACTCATTTAATAAAAATAATATATTGAATAATATTAATACTTTCTTTTTTTAGATACTAGAATCATTTTTCCAACAAAGCATAATCATTAGAGCTCTTTTTGATACAAAAATAATTATACAAAAATATATAAATTAAATATTTAAATATATGTTAAGTCTTGACCATTCTCAACATAACAGTGGGAAAAAGAACAGTGGTGCGGTTAAGGGTGTTCAAAGTTAGCTATTGCTATTAATTGCTAATTATTTACTTAATTAATGAACTTAATCACATTTTTTATAGTTATTTGATAAAAAGTATTATCAATAAATTTATAAAATAAAATTGTTAAATTTAATTTAATTGTGATAGAAGAAGAAGAACCATGAGGATCATTTTCGTCTATAAACTTCATGTCTATTAATAGCATACGGATAGTAATTTATGCAAGTAGAACACTAACGAAAATTTTAAATTTATTATTTTATTAATTTTACAACTCCATTATATGCTTCTTCTTTTTCCTCCCGTTATTTTTTAATGTAAAATCTGAAAATTTTCTTAAATAGTCTTGTCATTTTATTATTAATATTTTTGTGAAGAAAAATATTTTAATAATTTCCATATATACCAACATTTACACTTTGACCAAGAGGACAAACTATGCAGTTACACTGATAAACCTATTCAAATGCTTCACGTACCACTCTCCATCTACTTTTATTAAGCAAAAGAGAGAGAAATATTTTATTGTTGGCCTGCAAGAGTTAATTATACTAAGAGACCAGGTCACTCAACACATACAACAAAAAAGCCAGAAAGTAAAATCAAGTAGATTTAGAGTGGAAAACCTCCTTACTCAAGAGAGAAAAAATTACTACCTGATCCATAGGATATTAGCCCAAATTTCACTAACTTTAAGGAGCAAAATGATTACAAAGCCTTGTAATCTTAAGTATAGATCCACAAATCCCTTTTCCCCTTACAAGCAAGTGAAACTCTCTTCATCAAAGTCGCAGCAATGCAACCAACTCCTAGCCACCTCAAGCTAAGAATACAAGCAAGATACCCAAAAAGAACTTCAAATCAAAACCCTAGAATCCTTCATAGTTGAGGATCTGATTCACCTTAAGAAAAGGGAAATAAGACTAAAGAAAGCTTAAGATGAACAATGTAAAGCCTTGACGCCATAACTGTTTCTTTGGTATATTTCCAGACTAGTGAAGATGATTTCTCAGTTGTGAATATGTTGGAAGTGATGATCTTCTCTCTCACTGATTTTCAATATATATCAATAGCATTAATTTGAGAATAATAACCTTTTTGGGATCACGCACTGGATCACACTATTTGGAGCAATACTATTGGTCAATAGACCTGCCACGCTACCAAATACTCGAGCACTACTGAAATTAATTATTTACAGACACGGGTCACTATCAACAAGATACTATGCTTACTCTAAGAAGGGATCAGGTCTCATCCTAGAGTTTGCCAATGCATCAAAACTCTTTCAATCTAACAAATTCCCCCTTTTTGATGATGACAAACAACTTAATCCAACTAACCCTTTGATAGATAAATAACAAGTGTATAGTGCAAGACCACAACAGTGTTAGTGTTTTCCCCTTTCACAGTGCTCAGGTTTAACCATACTTCCCCTAAATATATTTCCCCTTTTGACATTATACAAAAAGTGTATAGTAAACCAAAATGAGTGAAACATATGAAGTGATAAACCCATGGCACAAACAGTCCACAAAACACAATGAAATTAGTAAGAGAAAAAGAGGATAGATAGATAATCCAAGGCCTCATTTATTCCACAAAAAGATAGCATTCATACAACTGCGAAAAAACATGAAAAAGAGTAACACATTTGCCAGAAGATTTAGGGAAAAAGGACAAAAACTAAATAGAAGGGGGAGCTCTAGGATGAGGACTCTACAGAACCAAGGATAATCTGGCATTAGCATCTTCATGGCTCTTTAAAAGTTTATCCTTTAAATTCTCCACCTTGGCAGTAAGTTCTACATCCTGCTCCTTATGTCTCACAACCTCTTCCGAACCGGGTCCCTCATTAGAAGACTTTGCCACCTGAGTTTTTAATTGAACAATCTTAACATCTTTCTTGGTTAGTAATAAGGCCAATTCTTTTATTTCATGCTTGAGTTGCTCCTGACTCTCAAGTAACTCAGAGACTTGTGATTTTCCTTTCTTTCCACCTTGTCCCTCAACATACTCATACTTATCAAAGTGTGAAGAGACATGACTTATTTCTTTGTCCCCTTAGTACCCCTTCCAAGTTGGATTCCTACCTCCTTGAATACTCGTCCAAGTAGATACCCATAAGTCATATCGTGTTTTCCATCCTTCACTATATGAATTTTGATTATATGCTCGATCACAATGGCCAGAAAATTAATTTCATTCATCTTTTACAAACACTCTATCAAGAAAATATTGGATCTTGTGGCAATTGTTCTTTTCTCAGTCTTGGGCAGCAAGTTTTTGTTGATAAACTCAAAATAAACCTGGCATGTTCCTTTCAGAAACTTCTTAGGCACACTAGTTCTTTTCAATTTTTGGCACTTTGCCAATTTCCTTAATGAAGATATGAGAAGACAACTTACCATCAATAGACCTGATCCCTATTGTTGGTACATTCATAATTTCCCCCAGCCTTTCTTCATCAAGATGAAATAGCAACCCATTCATTGTTGAATTGATGCTCCCATCATGAGTAACTTCCATATTGTAATAGAAGTCCCCAACTTTTTTTTGTACAAATCTGGAATTGGCCATGAAAATAAGTGGCTTCAACCTTGAATCTCAACAGTATCCACAACTTCTCTTATTCCTGGTCTTTGTGAATACTCAGGATAGAAAACTCTTCCACTCAAGACTTTTTGAGTCTTGAGGATATCAGTACACTCCTTTTAGTCATAACCATTTCAACTTTGGGATCAGGTCCCTCTTATTTTCCTATCTCAGAGTCAGATACAGAAAATGACTCTGAAGGTCTCTTAGCTCTGTCCTTTCTTTGTTTCTTTATAGATACAACCCTCATACTGCCCTTATCCTTTTGAGAATCCCCATCTCCTTCTACTTTACTTTTGGTTTCTTCCTCATCACCACTATCTTCTTCTTCTAAAGTGATATCAACCACATCACTTGTCGGTATATCCGATCTCATCACCCCCTCCCTTCTTCTTTTTCTTCTATTCATCAATATTTGATACCTATTGGCCTCGATTGCAGTATTCATTAGTTTGTGCTAGGATCTCCTTGTTCTTCTGGGACCAGGTTTGACCTGCACTTCATCAGTTACCTTTTCTTTTTCCTTTTTGGACTTTCTTCTAAGCAGTGTCAAAGGCACATCATCATCTCCTTCACCTTCTTCACTTTCTTCCAAATCACAAATGACCATCGGTATTGAAGTCTTATCATCCATAGGTTGTGAAACCTCAGCATTTTCCACATTTCCAACCATAACACTCTCATTTTCAACCACAACATCACGAATAACATTTTCCTCATTTTCAACCCCAATAACATTGACAATATTTTATTCATTTTCAACCTTAACACCACTGCCCAGACCAACTTTATCTAAACCAAAGAAGTCAATAAGGGCATCCATCATAGATGTCAAACTTTGAATGAATAGTTCTTCACTGCTTGCCAAAATCTTCGACTAAGAACTCTTACTCATAGGGAGGTCTCCTTCAAAATATTGTTCTGACAGTCCTCACTAGGAGTGATCAGGTTGATTTTCTGATGGGGCCACTGAACTAGGCATAGACTCTGGCATATCAAGGGGAGAGGGAGACAAAAATAAAGGAGAGTTTAGATCTAGAACAAGAGGGGTCTCTACAGAGGTATTTGGATCCTCAAAGAATGGATTTTGAGAACTATGGAGAAAAGAGTCAATGAAGAAAATAATGAACATTGCATGATAGTGACGACCCATGCTGGAAAGCGGACTATGGATCTACCAATATCGATTATAGTGGAAGATGAAGCCAAAGAGAGCGACAATATGGAAAAGGAAACAACTCAACCAAACAGTGAAGATGAAGAGCCCATAAGCAAAGATGAGAAGGAGAAGGCAACTCTAAAAGCTCCAACTCCCCTGAAAATACCTCTACCCTTTTATTCTTAAAGATTGAAGAAGAAGTCTAAAGAGGGTAAATTTCAAAATTTCATCTCTATGTTGATTAAACTAATTATCTATCAATCTCCCTCTCATTGATGCATTGGATAAAATGCCTTTGGGTATACACAGTTTATGATGTATTAGTCACAAAGAAAAGGAAAATGATCTTAGAACTTGTAAACGATATCCATCATTGCAGTGCCATAGCCACTAGATCTCTTGTGCAAAAGAAGAAAGATCCCAGAGTATTTACTATTCCTTGCACCATTGGAGTGTTCAATTTTGAAAAAACATTATGTGACTTGGCCACCAACATCAACTTGATGCTTCTCTTAGTATACAAATAGTTAGGCTTAAGAGCCCCCACTCTAACTATAATGTGGTTGCTCATGGCAGATCAAAACATCAAGAAGCTTATGGGTATTCTATATGATATTCTAATTTGGGTTGAGAGCTTTATATTCCTAGCAAATTTTATTATACTTGACTGTGAGGTTGATTTTAATGTCCCTATCATTTTAGGGAAATAATTCCTAGTTATTGGGTGGGCTCTAGTTAACATGGAATTGGGACAACTAAAATTTAGGTTGAATGATGAAGAGGTTGTATTCAATGTATATCAATCTATGAAGCAACAAGATGATAAAAAATAATCTTTATTATTGAGAGCATCGACGAAGTGAGACTAGAGGTCCTCATTAAAGAAAGATTAGGTGTTGAAGCACTAGCAGCAGTGATCATGAACTTTGATAGAAACGGTATTCCATAATATGGTGAAATAGTTAATGCACTACTAGGTCAAGGTTTTGTGAGGCATCCCATCAAGCTAGAGTTGGGCTTAAAGAATAAAGAGACTCCACCCGCTAAATCATCCATTGAGGAACCACTAGTCTTGGAGTTAAAAGCTCTCCCATCCCATCTTCGATATGTGTTACTAGGGCTAAATGACACTCTACTAGTAATCATAGCAAAGATCTTAATAAAGAAAAAACAGATACATTGACATCGATTCTAAAGCTCTTTAAAATGGCCATTGGGTGGACTATTGTGGACCTAATTGGCATCCCTTTAGGCATATGCACCCATAAGATTAAACTTGTACCAAATTATAAGCCTAATATTTAACATCAATGATGTCTCAATCTATCCATGCAAGAAGTTATTTATAAAGAAATCATCAAGTGGTTGGATGCCAGATTAATCTATCCTATTCTGAATAATGTATGGTTGAGTCCTGTCTAATGCATGCCAAAGAAGAGATCTATCACTATGGTCCCTAATTCAAATAACGATCTTATCCCATTGAGGTCAATCACAAGTCAGAAATTTATATGGACAATAAAAAGTTAAATGCATCAACAAAAAAGGATCACTTTCCAATGTCATTCATGGATCAAATGCTAGACCATCTTGCAGGAAAAGGGTGATATTATTTTCTTGATGGTTACTCAAGCTACAATCAAATCTCTATTTCTCTAGAAGATCAGGAGAGGACCTCTTTTACATGTTCGTATAGGATATTCACTTTGTCATTATGTAATGCGCCTATAACATTTCAGAGATGCATGATGTCCATCTTTTTAGATATAATGGAAGACACAATCAATATTTTTATGGATGATGTTTCTATGGTAGACAACTCCTTTGATGATTGTCTACAATATTAACACGATGTGTTGAAGTGATGTGAAGAATAACAGTTGATGCTAAATTATGAGAAGTACCGCTTCATGGTGAAAGGGGCATAGTTCTTGGACATTTAATCTCCATCAAAGGCATTGAGATTGACAAAGCTAAAGCCAAAGAGATCGAGAAGCTTCCTCCACCTATCTTTGTTAAGGGGTATGAGAAGTTTCTTAGGACATGCAAGATTCTATAAAAGGCTCATCAAAGACTTCTCTAAAATTACACATTCATTGTGAAAGTTACTTGAGAAGGAGGCAAAATTCATGTTCGATGAGGCAGCCTTTTGGCATTTGAAGAGTTGAAGTAGAAGTTGATTTTGGCACCCATCATTGCTGCACTTGACTAGAATCAGCCTTTTGACATTATGTATGATGCAAGTGGGGTTACACTTGGTGTAGTATTAGGGCAGTGAAGAGAAAAAAATTCTACATCCCATATACTATACCAACAAAGCCCTAAATGTATCCCAAAGGAACTATCAGTGATAGAATAAGAATTGCTTGTGGTGGTCTTTGCTTTTGAGAAGATCAAATCTTACTTGTTGGGCACTGGTCATTGTTCATACTGATCATTCATCACTCAGATACTTGATGGAAAGGAAAGATACTAAACCAAGGCTGATTTGATTGGTTCTACTCCTACAGGAATTTGACTTTGAGGTGATCGATAGAAAAGGGACAAAGAATCAAGTGGCAGACCATTTTTCTAGACTAGAAAATGAGGCTATGGCTAAGCTTAAAGTTGGTTTAGAGATAAGTGACTCGTTCCCAAATGAGAAAGTGTTGACTACATCACATGACTTAATTTTGTGGTTTGCAAACTATGTCAATTACTTAGTCAGTGATGTGGTACCCTCCAATATGACTTTTCCACTAACATTGAAAGTTTATGTCTAATGTGTGAAGGTTTTTTAGGATGAGCCTTATTTATTTTGGATATGTGCCAATGGTATTATTTGTTGTTGTTTACCTAAGGTAGAGATGATGAGCATACTTGAAACATGTCATTTGTCATTTTTTGGAGGGTATCATAGTGGCATTCAGACAACCCACAATATCTTACAATATGACTATTTTTGGTCTACGATCCACCAAGATACCCGTGACTACGCCAAATCATGCAATAGATTCCAAATAGATGGTGGTATATTGAGAAAATATGAGCTCCCACTTAACTCTATCCTCTTGATAGAGATATTTGATGTATGGGGTATTGACTTTATGGGTCCTTTTAGGAGCTCGAATGGGAATAAATATATTTTGATTATTGTTGATTATGTATCCAAGTGGGTGGAAGCAATCACACTTCGTAATAATAAAGGCAAAAGCATCACAATATTCTTTAAGAAAAACAACTTCTCTAGATTTGGTACTCCTCGAGCGATTATAAATGATGGAGGTTCTCACTTTTGCAAAAGGTTATTTTGTTCTCTACTAGAGAAATATAGGGTGATACACACTATTGTGATGCCATACCTTCCCTGGATAAGTGAATAAAATAGAAGTGTTGAATCGTGAGATAAAGCAAATACTTGCGAAGATTGTGAATGCAAATCGAAAAGATTGGTAAAAAAATCTTGATGATGCATTATAGTCATACCGAATTGCATGCAAGACTCTTATAGGCATATCTCGATATCCACTTGTATTTGGGAAGTCTTGTCACTTGTCTGTGGAGCTTGAGCATAAAGAAATGTAGGCACTTAAGAAGTTGAACCTTGATTGGGATGATGCATTTGAGCTAAGGCTAAACCAAATGAACGAGCTTGATGAATTTCTCTGAAAGGCCTATGAAAGTTCAGCACTATACAAGGAGAAGTTGAAGATGTATCATGACCAAAAGATTGAAAATTACAAGTTCGCACCTGGCGACTTGGTCCTCTTATTCAACTCAAGGCTACACTTATTTTCTAGGAAGCTCAAGTCAAAATGGGCAGGTCTATTCAAGGTAGGTCACATATACCCCATGTAATAGTTGAATTGGAAAGCAAATATGGTATGAGGTTCAAAGCTAATGGCCAAAAGATCAAATTATACATGATTAATGATGAGGACATAAAGACAACTGAAGTTTGGGCACTTGCTGACCTATGAGTAACCAAACAGCCTATGTCATGTCGTGATGACAAATCAAGCATTGTTTGGGAGGAAACCCAAGAAACATTTCTATTATTGTATTTTTTTTCTTTTTATTTTGAGTCATAATATAGTTAGCTTAATTCGGCCTTGCGAAAATTCTTTAGCATAAGGTCAACTTAGAGTCTAGGGAAAATATAGCATAACCATTTATGTTTTTGAGTGAGCAGGATAACATCAAAAAAGTCAGAATAATCATAGAGGAAAAATTAGGTTTACGAAGTGTATGTACAGGTCGTAGAACAAATTACGACTTGTAGGTGCCACTCGTGGAATCCATGAACAGAAAAAATTGCTAAAAGTTTTAGATATTCGAATTACCTTTACGACTCGTAAAGTAAACAATGACTCATAAACTTAGTTTATAGATCCCAGGTAAACTCTTAAATTATCTAAGTGCTGAAGGCATCCATGAAACTGTCCTATGAACCATAGTTTAATCTATGACTCATAGATGGGCTTTCGTGAATGTCAGCTCTTATAGTACAAAAATCATCCACGAAGCCCCTTATTATGAGTCGCGGTCAAGACTATGACTCATAATCAAGCTTTCGTGGATGCCAAGTCTAAATGAATCAAACTTGGCCCAGGTTTTCTTCCATATATTTAAAATGAGGAAATTAAATTTTTCCTTTCATTTTCCCTCAACAATTTTCCAATTTTTGACCATACCAACCGCTTTTTAATAAACTTTTTATCACCCCCCCCCCCTTCACCTCAAAACAAAGTCTAGTCAATAGGGTTTCATTCATTGGGGTCACCTGTCACGACCCAATATCTCGAGTCATGATGGCACTTATCATATCTCACCAACAGCTAAGCCAACCTATGACTTGGACCTGCTAGTAATGGATTTGAGGGAAAAAAATATCTAAGAAACACAATTTGCAGAAACTAACAATAATAATAACAAGGAACCAACAACGAAAATAAGATAAAGTATACATATATAAGAAAAGAATGCCTCTTAGAAGCTGGAAGTCACAATTACAAAGCTGTTAAGACAATAGATACATCCTCTAACTGGGCTAAAATAATATTTATATATACATGGCTAGTCTCAAAAACATAATACGGGCCACAAGTGTTGAGAGAGACCAAAATAATCTTATAATGTCAGGTGCTCACTAAAGTCTCCAAAAATGTTTTCTACTAGCTAGATAGAATTAATGTCGCTGAATCATCTCGGGACCTGCATCACGGAGCAGATGCAGAATGTAGTATGAATATCAGAAAAAGGTACCCAGTAGGTATCATAGGTCAACTAAGTAAGAATACTAAATATAGGCAGATAAACTAGAATATAGTACAACAATCAACATGAATAGTTAAGGTACACTCATGCACAATGCTAAAGTAGATATAACATTCAGAACCACTATCAAATTCCAATGAAGGGCAATACAAAATCCAAATTTCTTATCCCTAAAAGTATAGATAGTCTCTAACCACGAATGTTACCGGGACCTCTAATACCCGAAATACAAATGGTCTCTAACCTGGTCATAAGCACGGACCTTTAATCCATAATAATGTAGGTAGACTCTAACCAAGGAAGTATCTTAGACCTCTAATCCCTAAAAACACCACGGTGTCTAACCACGAACCCTTGAAAATATGATAGCCTCTAACCACTATCATAGCACGAACCTCCGATCCTTGAAAATTCTAGTTGTAGATATCATGATGAATTTAATAGTTAAATATTGTCTATCGACTCCATGGCAGGAGGATAAGTAGGTAGAACCAGGACTCTAACCCCTGAATGGGCTCTTCCAAGACTCCCATGTAAAGGTCGACCATCTCTATAACCAAGCAGGTTTCGATATGTGAAAAATACATCCAATGAGGTAAAATGGGAACTTGTGGATGATCAAATTTCTGCTAGTGTTACTACCTGCTATGCCAGTTTATAAGGACCTATGCCTCTAGAGTTATACTGGGTGCATATAATTAGTCTACTGGCTCTAAAACAACCCGAGTCTACAGCATCACAAGTCTAAGCCTAGACTAAGGTCAAACATACTCTAATATACCATAATTGTAGCTAGAAACAAGATATCAACAAGCGTGGATGATCTAATATACAATGCAAGTACCTATCGTCCCTAAAATCAACTAAATAGAATTTTATAGTATATATGGCATATCCAATTAATTCTCTGCTCAGTATTCATGTGAATACAACTATATGTACATATTTAAACTTCGTCTACAAGAAGGGAGACCGTAGCGTACCTGTAGGCCAAATACGCACGCTTTAACCTACTCTGCCAGCGCTTTCCTATTTTGGATAACCTCTAAATATTGTTAAGCTGCCACAAAGAGATTTACAATTCTATAATAATTGTTATGATATTATAATTATATGAAATAAAAATAGATCAATTTCAGGGTCAAAGAGGAAAACGTGGGATATGCATTCAAAATTCTGGGAATAATCCCAAAAACATGGTCTTAACCAGCTCCCTAAACTCATGTCGTAACATTGGACACAATTTGGAGCCCGAAAATACCCCAATACCAACAAACACAGAAGGCCCAATTTTAGCTCAAAAATCTAACTTTGGCAGTAGGTAATTTAAGAATATTTACCCAAAATGAAGCCTCTACAACTGAAAATAAGTACACAACGACGTTCACCATGAAACCCCCCATAATTTAGGTTCTTGAACTACCCAATTTGGACCTATATTGACCAAGATATCATCCTCCAAATATTTTCCAAATTTCCAATCTGAAAATGCATAACACAAAAGCTAAATAGAAGAACTCTCTACCAACAAAGCTTCTAAGTCACTATCTGAGCTCACTAACGCATTCCTCATAAAAATCTCACTAATTAGCACTTTGAATCAACTAATTTGAGCATGAAATGAAGATAATATCACCTTTTAAAGAATGGGACTTAAAATGGTCACAACTTGAATAAATATATCAGGGACCCACCAAAAAAGTCCTCCACGATCATGATGAATAATTCTCTGTGATCGTGGAGTACAACCAAAATGACCTCCGCAATCGTGAAGGGTCCCTCGCGAACACATGGTCCAAACAAGTGGCCTTTTGTGAACACATCCAAGAGCTCGTGTTATCAAAGGCCAAGTAGGCTTGACCTTTGCAATCGTAGCCAGGGGTCTGTGGTTGCGAAGCACAGGTCAACTCGCACCAGATATCAACTGAAAAAGATTATTTTTCCCAACATGCAATTTTTAATGAAACACTCAGAATTCATTTGGAATATCGTGCATGTAAATGGACTATGTCACCCCACCAAAATTGATATTATGAACTCAATGGTGTAGTTAAAATTTTTATATGAGGTCATTATGACTTAATGTGGTTCTCACTACCATTTTAACCGAATTCTACCAAGGGACTCAGAATGAGTCTAGAAGCCTGGTGAACCAAAAAAAAGGTCGGTCTAGACCAAACTCAACATTTCAAAGCTAACTGCACTGTCATTTCCATTTTAGTGCATTTATCAAGAATGTTGATCGAAGTCAATTTTTGATCAGTTTTTAAGGCTAAAATTCTAGATATGGTTCAATCTATTCTATTAAAGTCTTCTAAATTAGAGTAAAGTTTCAATCTTTCCATGTATGTAAGGCTATCATAGCATTGGATTGAGTTTATCCACACGCCCAACGTTTACGTCTCCATTATAATTGAGTATTGAGTTGAGTCAAAAATCTAGTTTTGAATTTTGATTGAGTTAATTCTTCTTATATTGAATTCTATATAATTATGCATTGAGATTATTATTATTTCTATATCTCACATTGTTGAAATTATTGTTTGTGATTTTTTCCATGAACCCTAGTTAAGTTGATTATCATTGTTTTTCCATTTATTATTTAATAATAAAATTCATGATTTTCATGCATTGAACAAAGTATTATGTTCAAATTGAAATGATGCATGTGTTTAATGAGTTTTAATGAATTTGAGCATCAAGTTAAATGATATTTTAATGCAAGAGTTTTAACGAGATGTAAAATATTTTCAAAGTATTATTATTGATGAAAAATGACGATGATATTTTTATTATGAGATTGATGTTTTAAATTAAAGTCCACTGAGACTAGATGAGATGATAATATGAGCACATATTTTTTGGAGTATCATTGAGCACCAATTTGGGCAAGAGAATAATTAACTCAAATCTCATAAACTATGTAGCTAGTGTAGGATAAGGGTTATGCCTCTATTATCCCGAAATAGGACTTTTATATTGGATCCATTGACATTTCATCTTTTACACTGACAAGGTGTTGAATAGCTATGAAAACGACAACAACTCGTTGTATCATCACTAGCTCATGGGTGGCAATTTTCGTTTATAGAAACTCTCTAAGAGTAAATATATTATTTTACTGAGTTGTATATGCATAATGATGATTGATAAGAATATTATTTATATTTTTAACTTGCATATCATATTGATGTTCAGTTGACCTTTGCTAATTCTTTCTTTGAGAACCCTTAATGTATGTTATTTTATTCAGCCATATTACATATCGTACATTCTATGTACTGACATCATTTGATGTTGCATCTTTTAATGATGTAGATACATATGCTTTTTTTGTTAAATATGTCCATTGGGCCACTTTATTTTCAAATCAAATATGTACATGGGAACAGTCGCGGTCCAATCCTATCAGCCCAAAAGAACTCCTACTTAAAAACCTACCAACTACTGTCCTTTCACTTTCCAAACTCAGTCTTTCGAAGTACGCACAATATATCCGAAGGCATTGGAAAACCCTTATTTCTGGCTCAAGTTCTTCTGGATCATCAATCAAATCTGACCCTTCTAGGTGTCGTCTTCAATGGCTTGTTGTGAAAGATGCATTCAACTCCTTTTCTTCAACTTTCATAGAACCTTCTTCCTTATTCTCTCTGTTGTCTTTGGCAGGATGAAATCTTCTACTTTTTTGTGGCTTTTGACTCTGTGGCTTGAATGTTTTTGTGAGGGTAAATGATAATTCTTGACCTTTCTTTTTGTTGTTCTTTCTTCCTGACTTTATGTCTATAAACCCTTTCCTTGATACTCTGCAGTTGCATCCATTTTGTTGAGAGATACTTCTATTAAGGATGTAGCCTGATTGCACCTGGAAGCCCAAATTTGATGTTCTACCCTCCTTTTTGATGGGGAATCTTTTAGAAGCTAACCTAGTATATCTGTAGGAGTAGTATTTGGAAATAGATTTGTAGATCTAACTGTAAATAGTAACTCCTACCCCTTATTTTTTCTCTCTGTAATTAATCCCCATATGGCTTGATAGGTTTTGTCTTGATGCGTAAATTATATATCTAGGCTTTATCACTGTTACAAATCCTCCTATAGTGAATAGAAAGGTCTTGAAAAGTGTTCCACTCTAAATATCTTTCTTCTTCTAATGCCTGATTTGCTAGACTGTCAGCTAACATGTCAGTTTCTCTAAATATGTGTTTAATGCTAGCTTGAAGGTATTGCATATGTCTCAATATTTCCTTAACTTGTCCTCTGACTGACCATGGGATCTGCCAGATCCCATTTATCACCTTCTGAAGACTTAGAGAGTCTGTTTCAATGACAATGTGTTTAAGTTGATTGTGTTTGCAATGCCTTAGACACATTAGAATGGCCCACGATTCATCCTTGATATTACTTAGATGTCCCAGTTCATTAGCAACAACATAGGTTAGATCACCAAGATGATTCCTTATTCAAAATGCCCAAGAACTTCTGCCTGGCTTTCCCATGCTTGCCTCATCAGTATTGCCTTTGACTCCATTGGGAGAAGGTAGCCTCCATTTAACTGGATAGTGGAATAGAGTAGGCTTGTAGGCTTCAAGCTTGGAAATTATTCCACTCCAATCTAGTGGAGCTAATACCCAAGGATATTTGGTCCTTGTCACATAATATATCAGCTAATGAAACTGATATAATAATGTCGCATACGACACATCCTTCCCATTTCTCCTACTATTCCTCCTCCTCCATAGCAGCCATATAATAATTTGAGGGATGGCTTTCATGATTGGTTGGAGTCTTGATGCTGTCTCCACCCTCCACCATTTTGTTATTTGTTGTTGAAGGTGATTTTCCTCCAAAGTTAGACCTACACAGGAAGCAACGTGCCTCCATAGTTTTAAGTCTATGGGGGCTATTAGAAATAGGTGTGACATGGTTTCCTCTTCTCCTTTCTCACAACAATAACATCTAGAAGCCAAACTGATTTTCATTCTTTTAAGATTGTCCTCTGTAGCTACCCTCCTTTTTCAAATTCTCCACTGGAAAAAACTTATTTTGAAAGGTATGCCTTTGATCTATAAGTTTTCCATCCACCAAACTTCTTCCTTTTTCCTTAACAGACATTGGAAAGCTGACTTTGTAGAAAACTGACCATTTGATTGAGCCATCCACCATGTTGAATCTACCTCATCATAAATGGTAGGTTAGATGTTTTCAACTATGTACTCCACCAAATCTTCATCAATTAACTCTCTTAACTTCTCTTTATTCCACCCTCCATTATATATGAATTCCCTAACCTCTGTTTCATTTTCCCTTGCTTGGTCAACAATATAGTATAAAGCTCCTTGTTTGATTCAATTGTCAAACCAAAAACTCATTGTACCCCTCTTGATTTGATACCAAATGTCATTATCCATCTCTTCTCTGATTTCAATCATCTTCTTCCATATGTAAGATCCACCTCTACTTGTTGTAATTAGAGGGTGATTTTTCTTGCAATACTTGTTCCACATGAAGGTACTCTACATGGAATTGACTGAGGTCCTAAACTTTCATCATAATTTGACAAATAGAGCCTTGGTAGTGTCATGCAGTGATCTAAAATAAACCCCACCCTCACTGAAAGGATAACACAAATCCTTCCATTTCACTTAATGTTTGCCTCTTTCCCATCCAAATTTACTCCAAAAAAAGAGACAAACATTTTATGAATCTGGTCAATGATCTTCTTAGAAGGATTCATCATAGAAAGAAGATACATAGGGATAGAGGCAAGAACAACATTAATCAGGGTCTGTTTGCCTCCATAAGATAAGAACCTACTATGCCAGCTCTTAATTCTTTTAGAAATCTTGCTCAGCAATCCTTCAAAGTAAGATAAGTTTCTTCTCCCATAGAATACCGGACAACCCAGATAGATAAAAGGGAAGTTACCAATCCTTAGACCAATAAGTTTCCTTAATCTCAAGGTGATAATCAGTGGTCTTTTCTCATGAACATAGAAGAAACTTTTTTCCTTATTCACCATTTGCCCTGAAACCTGACCCAAATAAAATAGTATCATCTGCATAGGCAAGATGATTTATCTATGGACTCTACTTTGGCATTCCAAACCTTAAAATCATTCATCCACGAATAAATTATTTAGACTCCTAGAAAGAACCTCAATAGCAATAGTAAATAGGATTAGAGATAGGGGATCTCCTTGCTTAATACCTCTAGTAGAATGGAAGAACCCTTGTGATTGTCCATTGATGAGAAAAAAGTATTAGTTGTTGATGACCAACCTCCACACTAAATCAATGAGCACTTCAGAGAAGCTAAACCTTCTTAGGACCATAATTAGAAAAACCCATGAGACTCTGTCATAAGCCTTAGCCATGTCCAATTTCACCACCACATTATCATTTTTGTTCCTTTTCCTAATGTCCCTTATGATTTCTTGAGCCAAGAGGACATTTTCTACAATACTTCTATCATTTACAAAGCCTAATTTGTTTATAGAGATGATTTTGGGGATTACAACAGCTAATCTTTCTAGGATAAACCTAGAGAATTTTATTCACAAAGTAGTTGAGGCTAATAGGTTTCAGATCCTCCAGGTGCTTGACCTTATCTTATTTTAGAATAAGAACCAAGATGGTGTGGGTGATGAACCTTGATAGTTGATATCCACAAAAAAAGGCTCTAACCATTTTTTCAATATCTCCCCCCACAATATCCCAACAGTGTTGAAAGAAGGAGCCTGTAAATCCATCAGGTCCAACTGCATTGTCTCCATTAAGCTCATAAACAACTTTCTTAATCTCCTCTCCACTGGGTAGTCTGGTGATAGACTCATTCTCATCATTAGTAATCAGGTGAGGAATGCAGCTCAACATCCCAAAGTCATCAGCTAACTTGTCTTCAGTGAATTGTTCCTCAAAATATTTGCCTGCCTCAGCTCCAATATTCTCCTTAGTGTTAATAACATCCCCCTCCAAAGTAGTAATTTCATCTATCCTCAACCTTTTTCTTTTACCGTTGACATAGGAATGAAAAATTTTAGTGTTCCTGTCCCCATCCACAAACAATCTCATACCAGCCTTTTGCCTCCAAAAATCCTCTTCTAAATGTCAGTATTTCTTTAGTTCAGCATTGACTCTGTCAAGCTCCTCCCTATTAGGCCTTGATGGGTTCATCTCAAATTGAACCTCCTTAATTTTCACTTCTTCCTCCAAAGGTGCTACTTTTTGGAAAATGTCTCCAAAGGATTCCCTACTCCAAACTGTCAAGGCCCTTTTAACCCTTTTTAGTTTAGCATGAAATTCAGAGAATGGATCACCCACAAAATCAGTCTTCCAATTCTCCTTCACCACATCCAAGAACTAGATATGTTTTACCCAGAAACTAAATAATCTGAAAGGTTTCCTACTTACCAACATAAGAAAGTTACAAACTACATGAAGAGGGGCATGATCCAACCCTTGCTTGATGAGGTGATGAACCTCTGGGGAAGGAAGTAGATTGAGAAAATCCTGATTCACTAGCACCCTATCTAACCTTTCAAAAATGCACTCATTTTCTATTATGTCATTCCATCATGTGACTTGCCTGTCCTTGTATTTCAATTCCATCAAGGAGCAATAGCTCATACAATTAGCAAAGTCTCAAGCATTCCTAGTAGAGAAAGGAAGACCATCTATCTTCTTCTCCTCCGAAAGAATAGAATTGAAGTCACCACCCACTAACCAAGGAGCTTAAGTAGTATTTGCAACACCTTGAAGTGCCTCCCACGGCTCTAACCTCTCCACCATACTACATCTAGCATGGACAGAAGTAATTTTGAAGACCTTCAAGTTGTATTTGAATGTCACAGCGACTTGTTGTCCAGAGTCTTCTATGTCTTCCACACTCCAATCATCAAACCAAAAGATTCAAATTTTTGAAAAGGAATTGTTGTACGAATTTCCAAAGCCCAACCTTTTTGCATAGTGAATCACTTGAGAAGCCTCTTGGAAAGGTTTCATGAGGCTGACAAAAGAGTAATAATGTTTCTTATTCAGGTCAATTAGTCTCTCAAAAGCCTTCTGAGTCCTAACTGATCTGATATTCTGGTAAAGGAGTTTGTCAATCATTGAGAACTATGACCTCCCCTCTCCTTACTACTCCTTGTTTTGACTTGAAGGGGAATGGTACCCTGGCTCCTCTTAGTTCCACTACAAAGAACATCCATTTGCCTAGGGGACAGATCCCCATCTTTAGCTAACTGAGCTATGTCCCTTCAAAGTTCTTTTGCTCTGCCACCCATAGGGGTTCCTCAGTAGTTAAGACCGCGTTGTAAGCTATGTCTGGAAAGTCCCCATTGGAGATAAGATTGATACTTGCCTCCCCTTCGGAACTGATAGTGACTAGATTGGAACTGCTATAATTATTATCTTTAAGATCCCCATCTTGTCCAGTGTCCGGTGATACTCGATTGATACCTCAGTAGATAATTTCTTACACATTTTTCGAAGGTAATTACTCATATGGTTACTCAATTATCTGCTCAATTTATAGAAAGTCACTTAACTTTCAATTTTAATTCAAAAGTCACTCAACTATGCATTGCTTTCGCAGAAAGTCATCCAACTTTAAATTTTAACTTGAAAGTCAGTCAACTATGAGTATTTTTACTTACAAAGTCACTCAACTTATTTAATTAAAATTTTTATTAACATTTTCTGAAATAGATTGGGTCAATATTATATTTTTAGTGGTCGATCTTTAAATGGGTATTGTTATTATTTTTTTTAAATTGATTTTAAATAAAAAAATTAGTTCAACAAATTTTGATGAAAAGATTAATTAAATAGATTGAGTGAATTTGTCAGTAAAATACTCATAATTAAGTGATTTTTGAGTTAAAATTAAAATTAAGTGATTTGTTTAGAGTAGTGTGTATAATTGAAATAGTTAAGTGATCACACGAGTAATTGACTCCATTTTCTCTTTACCTTCCTTTTATTCTCTTAAGCTGTATTGATTTTAAGATATGTTATTTTAGTACAAAATTAAAATATTCTAAAATAATATTACTTTAGAAAGTACAAAAAAAAATAGTAATTATTTTTACCTATATTTTTATATTTAAGGAATACTTGTTAATAATGTCCAATTTTATAAAAATATTATTAAATTATATTTTATATATTTTAATTTGTTGGTTTTAGTCTATTTTATATGATTTCGCTGTCACCCAGATCTTGTCATTTTTCCATTATTGTCTGAAGCATCACCAATGACATCATGACAACTGCTTCTTAAGTATGAACTAATTAATCAAATATTAGACAGGACCAAGTAAAGTCTAAATACTCTTTTGGGGAATATTATGTGAACCCTTGGCCAAGAAATAACTTTTTTTTTAATTTAAAAAAGTTTGATTAAATTTGTGAATTAAATATTAAGAATTTAAGTATATTCTTTTTAATAAATATAAAATAAAATTTTAATGTGGTTATTTTATAAAAATAAAAATCTTAGAATATATTTGAGAAAAGTGAAAATTGAGTTTTGGATATTTTTCAAATTTCAAAAACAATTTTTCTGGACAAATTGTATCATCAGTCTTTGAGTATCGTCTCTATCTTTATTACCTTTCACACGTCATTGTATAACTTTACCATGTGCCTTGATTATTTTAATTTTATAAAAAGATTTTTAAATAAGGAGAAAATAATTTTCGTAAAAATAAAAAATTCTCACCCAAGTTCCTACACTTCTAATAGTGCACTCATTGCTAAATTCTAATTTTATTTTTAGAATATTTTATTAATCAGACAACAACAACATGTACTAATAATTCCACAGAGTGGGTTGTGGAGATGACAAAATGTACACAAATTTTATATCTATCTTAACAATAGAGAGACTATTATTTATAGACCCCCGACTCAAGTAAGACATAATCCAAATAGTCAAGAAGAAAAAGTAATAGCAGTACAAAAAACAGCAGATAGGAACAAAAATAACAACTAATAAAAAATAGTAATTATAATAAAATAATATTATAGTCTAAGTACAAGAAGCAACAAATAAAAATAGAAATCGAATCACAAGAAATTACATTAGCAATACTACAACTGCTAGTATGGAAGGATAATAAGACAATACACTGTTGCCTACTAATCTTCTATCCTAATTTATGTCCTTCACAACCTCCTATCTAAGGTCATATCCTGAGGGAGTTGGAATTTCATCATTTTCTATCTATTCAACTCTCCCAAATACTTTTTTCTGGTCTACCTCTCCTCTCCTAAAACCATCCATAGCCAGTCTCTCACACCTTCATACTAGGATATTTAGAAATATCCTCTTTACATGTCTGAATCATTTCAATTTTGCTTATCACATATTGTCCTCTATAGAAGACACTCTTATGTTATATATCCTGAATATTTCTAATTCTACCTCTTCTAGTATGTTGACATATCGTATCATCCTCATTTATTCAACCTTCAACTTCTCAACATGAGAGTTCTTGACAGTCTATAGTTAATCTAACTACTAAGCTATAGAACTTGTCTTTAAATTTTATTGGCACGTTCTTATCACATAAGACACTAGAAGTGAGCTTTCATTTCATCCACCCTTCACCAATACAATGAATGACATTCTTGTCAATCTCCCTCATTTCTTTTGATAATATACTTAAAACCTCATCTTTTTTAGATGATCGATGTATCAAGTCTTACTTTCATATATGTCTCATGGGTCACATCACTTAACTTGTATTCTAAGTATTATATCTTGATCTTGTTAAATATGAACCCTTTAGACTTTATAATCAATCTCCAAACCTCCAACATCATTAACTCCATCGCAAGTCTTATCAATCAAAACTACATCTTGCAAATAATATAAACCATGATACATCACCTTGAATTTATGCGTCAATTATAGGTGTGCAAAAAACGAACAGATCAATAAATCGAACCAATACAAACAGTATTGGTTTGTTATTATTGGTTATTAGGTTATCAAATTTTTAATGATTTAAAAAAAAGATTATTGGGTTATCGGTTATCAATTTTTACTAAGATTATAATTATTTACTATTTTACCCCTTCGTAAATATTAAATATTACTAATTTAGTAATAGGACACTATAACAATACTTTACATATTTTAATATTTACGGTACTTAAGTGATTAGTTATTCACTTTAGTATTTTAGTTCATAATTAACTAATTATAGCTTTTGCAAGTTTGTAAATATAGTATTCGTACTCTATCTGTTTTTTATTAATGCAAATTTTCATTATTATTTTTATCGGGTAAATTAAAAATTGAACCGTTAAAGACTTAAAACTGATAAACCGAAACCGATAAAAATTATTTTATTGATTAATGCATCCATCATCAAAATAAATAACAAGGACTAAGTATTGAATAAATTGTTTCATAGTTAAAAATATACTCCATTTTTCATTTGACATAGAATATATCAAAGTGTTATTTTATTTTATTATATTAAACATGACATATGAAACATTAAAAGTAAAGAATTTTCATAAAAGGAAAGACATTATACTTAAAAAGAAAAGTAAAATAATCAAATCGAAACAGAAAAAATACATATAGCATAAAATTGTCAAAAAAAATTTGAATCTTTTATACAATCTATTTAATAGATCAATATTTATGATTTGTTATGTCTTGATTCAAATTTGCCCTTACCCTTAAATAACTAGCCAAATAGTTGAAAAATATCCTGTAAGGAAAGCTCCAGAAAGAAGGAAAATGACCCAACTTTGTGATATATTTGGTTTGTTTCTAATAAAATAATTCAATTATCATAGTCATCAATATCATATTTTAATTGCTAAATCACGTCTCAACAAATCAAAGTTGTCACTATTATATAAAATATTCAACTTGGAGAAAATAATTGCAATAGTATATGCTGGGCAATCCCCAAAATGCAACTATATAAGGACTTCCATTTCTTATTCTTTATCCATCAAAAAATTTCTATTTCTAATAATTGATCAGAAAGAGAAAATGGGTTTGAAAGGAAAGTTGATTTCAGAAACAGAATTAAAAGGTTGTAAGGATTTGTTTCATGAAATGTTTTGTGAGAAACCACACCATCTTCCAAATATTGTACCACATACTATTAAGGCTGTCGATTTACATGAAGGAGATTGGGGTACTGTTGGCTCCGTTGTCAATTGGAATTATACTATGGGTAACTGTTTCTGATCATGCTCTTTTAATTAAGTCGTATGCTCACTATTATTTATTTTGATCTGCAATTATTTATGAAAATTTCTCTATTTATTAATCAGTATATAGGTTCCCAATTAACCTAATCATAAAGTAGGGTAACTAAGATTTTCGTTTAAAAAAAGTAAAGTCGCTTTTTACTTTATTTTTCCTGGATCTACTCTTATTATTTTAATTACGAACTTACTAATCATTAAGACTTCCCAAATAAGACCAACAAAGATTGTGGTGGAGTGATAAGTATTCTTTCATTTTTAACCACGCTTTACCCCTCAAAGTTGCCTCCCCTCTCCCCAAAAAAAACAAGAAAAGAAATATGACTATGCAGCATGAATATTTTCTCCTATACATAATTTTTCTTCTCTTTTTTTTTTCATAAAAAATAGATGGTGAGGAGAAGGTTGTAAAGGTGATTGTTGATGATGTAAACAAGGAAAAAAGGTTAGTGACATTCAAGGCATTTGAAGGTCATTTGATAGAAGAATACAAGAGCTTCAAAGCAACTGTTCATATTGAGAATGAAGGAGAAAACAGCTTGGTCATATGGACAATTGAATACGAAAAGCAGAATGAAAATATTCCAGAACCCTTACATTACTTGCAATTGGCACTTAATCTCACCAAAGATATCGACACTCATCACGTCAATAAGTAATATCCTATGTTGTTCGATCAGACTCTTCAAATATATGAACATGTTTATGAAGAATTCGAACAATATAGATGATGATATCTATGGTTGACAGAAAATTAATTGTTTTGTTGTGAATAAGGGATTTCCATGTTTTCAAGAATTCTAAGTGGTTGTGCTTGTTGAGGTTTGTGTTTCTCATAATCATGTAATTTGCTTTGTTGTGTTTTCATGAAATAAATTTTACTATTTCTCCTTTTCAAGTATGAATTTTATATGATTGATTTGACTTTGTGATTTAAGTAAGTTGAATATTTAGTTCTCTCCAATTTTGGTTAGATTTTACTTCATTATTATTACAATAAGTTTCATAAATTTAATGGAAAGATCCTACGCCATTAGTAAGTAGGGAAAAGTGATTAAAGGTGACAAAAAAATTGCAAAGTTCATATAATTATTGTAGTTGTTGTAGCAACTGTGATAGTTACTGCACAATTATTGTAGCAGCTGTCGTAATTTTTGCAGTAATTATCATAATTGTTGCAACAAATTTTACAATTATCACAACAACTATTATAGTTGCTTGATTAACTTCAAAGCTTTCAACGATTTAAATACTTTTTTTAAAAAAATTCAAATCAAAACAAAATAGCCCGTAAAAAATAAAAAAGAAAAAAAAGTAATAAAAAGAATAAATGATGGTGATGATGAAAATAAAGGTGCCGACAAAAAAAGAAGAAGATGGAGAAAGAAAGAAAAAAAGAAGATGGAGGGAGGGAGAGAGAGGAAGAGAGAGAAGTTTAAAGAAAGGGAGAAAGGATGGACCTTTTCCACCGAAGTTCAAAAATTTAAATTTTTCGAGGGGCATTCTAGACCTTTTTCCACTCTTCCTAAACTTAACTCACAACCAATATAGGTCGTTTTTTACTTAAAAAGGGTTCCTAAACCTATTCTAAAGTCTTTTACGCAAAAACTAATAGTAGATTTTGAGCGAATAAGAGGAGAGGAGTTAGGATTTTCAGACAATCTTGTGAGTTTTTCCAAGTTAATTCAAAATCTCAATCTTCCAGGTATGTAAGGCTAACATAATGTTGGATGGAGTTCGTCCATGTACCCCTTCATCTTTACTAATTCGAGTTGAGTTTGAATTTTTCTTGGGTTACTTGAATTAAATTCTTGAGTTATCTATTGTCCTATTGAGTTTCATGTTCATAAAAATATATTGATGATGTTCATGATTTGAGTATTTGATTTGGATGCATGTTCATGTCTTCATTCACATGAATCCTAATTGATGATTATATTTAATTTTCTTTTATGCATTATGTTGAATTGAGACTGATGATTTTCATGCAACAAGTATTATTTTAAATCAAGATTTGGCATGTCCTAAGTAAAGACGATGATTTTCTATGCATTGATGAAAGAGTAATTTAAAATTGGTATTATATATGTATTTTATTGAGTCCAAAGAGTTATATTTTGAGGAACGTGTTTTGATGATATGATGCATGTTTTAATGAGTTTTTGACGAAATTGAGCATCGAGTTTAAATAATATTTTGAGTAAATATTTTAATGATGATGTAAATGATTTTCAAAATATGTTTAATTATTTATTGATAGAAAATGATGTTTTGAGATGATTTTGATGTTTACATTAAAGTCCATGGAGACTTGATGAGATGTTTGTTAATTAGTAATTTGCTCACTTGATTAATATGAGCACATGTTTTGTGAGCACTAATTTGAGTAAGAGTATAAGTAACTCAAATTCCATAAACTATTCCGCCAGCATAAGATGAGAAAGGTGTCATACCTTTGAAGTCCCTATAGAAGTTTTTATTGGATCCATTGATGTGATTTTCTCTACCCTAACAAGGTATTCAATGAATGTGGCAACGAAATCGCTTCATTGTATCATCGCTCGCTCATATGGTGATGATTTTCAGTTAAGAGGGACTCTCACTTACTAATCAGATATTTTGGTATGGTAGCATATTATTGAGTTTATTTTCAAGGCATAACCTTATTCTTTAACTTGCATGTTTTACTGAGTTGAGTTGAGTAGATATTTGAGTTGAGTTACTTGAGTTGAGTATCCTTGATTATGTCCTTTCATTTCTAACCATTTTACATATCAATATATTCAATGTACTGACGTCTATTTGGACTGCATCATTTTATGATGCAGTGACAGATATTAGAGGTCATCAACAAGCGGTTTGTTGAGGATCTTTTTGCATTTAGTTTATTGGTGAGTTCTCCCCTACATTCCGAGGATACCCCACTTATCTTTCTTGCTTTGAGTTTAGCACTTTCATTTTGATTTGAGGTAGTCATGAACCTGTCATTAGTACCATCTAGATGCTTAGAGATAGAGGCTTCATAGACAATGATTAATTAGAGTTGATGTTTCATTTTTAAAGACTTGTACTCTTCAAATTATTTTTACAATATTGAATCAATTTTTAGACTTTATTTTATTGAGTCATTGATTGATGAGCCCACTAAAATATTTCTTGTACATAACCTGAGTCTTCAGTTGTTGATGAATAAGTAGTTGAGCCAAGTTGTTCGTTTGGGGACCAACAATGATTTCTCTGTGCCGGCCACACCAAGGGTACTCTAACAGGGCGTGACACACTTGGATCAGAGCATAGAGTTCAAGTGTTCTAGGGTGTCTATGAAGTCATATCTATAGGATCTTATTTACGGTTGTGAGGGGTCCACTTCTATAAATGAGGGACTATTGACATTTAAGAAAAAATTTCCTTCTTTCACATTTTGAATCGTGTGATAGAGTTATTATCTAAGAAACTTATGATAATTCGTGTATTGTTCTACGAGGTGATAGAGACAGTAATTTTTAGATCCCTACTGATGATTTCTTCCATGATAAAGTAATCAAAATAGTAGAGAGACTGCTATAAGCTTAAGAGTAGTTGACTAGTGTGTTGAGTTGATTGATTCAAAAGAATGCACTTTTATTCATATGAATTGTGTGTTTGAGCAAGATCAAGATGCACCCCAGACTCTCTTATCCAAAACTTGTTTTCGATGTTATCCATGAGAGAGAAAATTATGTCTCCAAAAGTTTGATGTCACCACTTGAGGGAGTGTCATTTGAGATCTTGTAAACCATAAGTAGAATTGAGTCATCCTAGAGTCAGAAGGGAGACAATGAAAAATAAGAGAACAAATAGTGAGAGTGATGGTTGATTGAGGCTTGTAACTAGAGTTATATGTCCATTAGGTAAGTAATGTGCAGTGGCGGAGCCAGAATTTACATCAAGGGGTGTCAAAATATAAAGTACTAAGCACACAAAAATTAACAAAATAAATTTTACTAGTGGAAACAAAACATAATTATATTATCACAACCGTACTCGATGCAGTTTCATCTCTTGAAATGTCTTTACAATAGCACCATTAGAAATATTAATAAATATACATCTTTTTTCTACATAAGGATCCAAACAACCGCTCAAAAGCTCATCATTCATCCGATTCCGTAAGTCAAATAGTCTGTTTTAATTTAAGTCAATCATTTAAAAATTAGAGAAAAAAACTTTAGTTACTAAAAATAAAGTAAAAAAACCCACAGTTAAATAAAGAAAAAAATACAACAATTAAATAAGTAAAAAAAATGCAAATAAAAAAAATGCAGCAGTTAAATACGGAAAAACACTAATTAAAAAAAGGAAAAGAAAAAAAGGCATCAGTTTTGATTTTAAAAAATGCTTAAAATAAAAATCCTCCAGTTGGATTCGAAATCCTACAGCCCCGAACCACTGCACCATCTCTATTCCTTGTGTTAAGAAGTGTCAAATTTAATATATATATATACATATAAAATCAAAATTTGACTTATCTACAGCGTGTAATTTTCCGACGAAGGGGTGTCGCTTGACACCCTGGCAAAGGGTAGATCCGCCCATGATAATGTGGTGATGATTTGATTCCCATAGGTTTTGATGAAAGAGTAGTAAGTACCGTTTGATTTTCATGATGAGGTATAGAGAAAAAAATTTATTGTAAGGATGAGTTGGAGTGTGCTCAAACTAGGAAGAGGTTTAAGTTGATGTGTCATAGTATTAGTGAGGGTGAAGTATAGAGGTTGAATGGGGGAACAAAGTGCTTTCAATGTGATTGATTTAAACTAGGATTATGATTCCAAAGTGAAAGCCCCATGAGATTCATAGAGTTATGAGCTTAGCCAGATAAAGAGGTATAGTGAATGGGTGAATGGTACTTGAGTTGATAAGAGGGATGTGTTGATCAAGTATTCGCTTTGAGATAGATTTTAGCGGGCCTATATTCCTAAATTGTTACCTAGTAGTTATAAGTTGGTATAATATGAGAAAAGTGTATGATGCACATGTTATCACTAGGCCCTAAGTTTGAATTTTGAGGAGCGGTGTGAAGAAGGAGATAGCATTATGACAGTGATAGACTTAGTTAGAGATTTGCTCTAAGAGTTTTGTTGTAGTGTGGGTTTGACGTTAAGATGTTGACTTGTAAGGAACGTGATGCTACGAGTATGATAGAGGTACTTCTTAGATGGAGATAGTGAATTGATGATGAAATACTAGATAAGGAGAGGCTTAAGATGTGCATTCACGACAGTGTAAAATTGTATAAAGCTCTAAATTATGACTTTCTATGAGAACCTAGATAGTATATTTGAGTTTTCAATGTAAAGTAAACTGGTGTAAGCATTCTTTGTCACCCTTAGTAATTAGGTAGATGAAAATTTATGTATAAATGACGATGAGCTTTACCTTGTAATCCAAGACTTCTTTAGTCAAGTATATTGGAGCTTAGAAGTTGAATGTTAGCATACTAAACAAAGAGATTAGATAATAAGAGTTGTAAAAAGCATTTATGTATACCAATAAGAGTCGTAAGTATAGAAAGATGCCCATAGAGCTAGAAGGAAGCTAAGAGTAGTGTCTCAGAAGAAAGTTCTTATAGCGATTTTATATCTTTGAGTATAGTATAATAGGAGAGTTTAAGATGTTCTTGTGGATAGTGATGCCCTAATCGTGTGGAGAGTTATACTTATAGATTATTAAAGAGAATTGATTTGCAGATTTAGAGAGTGGACCTTTGAGCTAAGGGGGAGATGAGAAGTTAATAAACTAAAGTGATTCTTGTGTTTTTGATCATGATGAGTTGATCAGGATGAGACATTGATATTTTTCTATCTCTTCTATTCCTTATAGCTCAGTCAAGGTGATACTTTATTTCTTTCTTGCGTATGAGTATCATTCTTATGGCCTAGACCCATGTACCTGATGTGGATTCACGTTCATGTTGAGTTATGAGGATGAGGAGTGAAAATATACTTTTATCTCATGAATCTCAAAGTTTTCAACCTTATGTCATACGAGATATGACTTGAGTTTTACAGTATGTTTGATTCCATAAACTCATGATAAGTCCTAAAAGGCTAATGAATGCTCTCAGATCAAATTCCTCGAATGTATCATGCTTATGATCTTTCACTCTAAACCTTTCCAATGATTCTTTTTTCCAGTCTTGATAGCAATATTGATGATAGTAGATAAGTTATTGTTGATGAATAAGGGTGAATGTTCTTTAATGTGATAATTATGATGACTTCATTTCATTAAGGTTATTGTAACGACCCATTACGTCATTTTGAGAAATTGAGTTTCTTATGTTATAAAGATTTATCTCGTGAATTTTAAAGGGATTTTTTGAACTATTCAATCATTTTCATTATTTAGTTAAGGAATAATATTAGATAATTAATTTAGTTGGTGGATTAAAATGATAATTTAGTTAATATCATATACTTATTATCCCATATTTACTAAAAATAAGTTAATAGAATTTATTACTTTTAGTACAAAAAAATAAGTAAATAAATAAATAAAAGAAGAAAGAAAAACTAAAAGAAAGAGGGTTGAGTGCCTTCAAACAGAAAACTAAAAGAAAAGAAAAGAAACAGACGCACAACTACGACACACAAAGAAAAAAAGAATGTGAGAACGAAAAAGAAAGGGAAAAAGATAACAAAAAATAGTGATTTTCATCCCAAAACATCAAGGTAACTATTATCGTCCTTTCTATTAAACTTTCATGAGATTATGAATAGATTTTTAGGGTAGAAACGTGTACAATTTAGGTTAAATTAAAAAAATATATCCCTAGAGTTCTTAGAATAAAATCTTTTTTTGGGAGTCGAAATATAATTTGAAAGAAATTTTTAGATTCGAATTCGAGGGCTTGGGGTGACTTTTTGACTTGATTTTTGAGTAAAAAATAAATGTAGCAATATGGGTGTCATTGAATTCGTTTTCTTATGGAGATTATGTATTTGATAGATTTAACACATTCTAAGGCATTGAGGAGAAGAAAAGTATCGTTAATTAGCTTGTTTGACGTTAATCAGCTGAGGTAGGCTATGATTTATTATATGTGTTAGAAAGACTCTTACTAATAATTGATGTTAATTGAGTGATGTTGTAAAAATTTATCTATGCATTAAATTATTGCGACTTGGATGATTGATGTGTGTTGTGATTGGTCTGCAATCCCAAGATCGTGAAATCCATAATCTTGAAGTTACCTTACCAAATTGATGTCTTGAATAAAGAAGGCTTGATGAAATATTGTTAATGAAGTGGAAAGTAATGACAAAGAATGATGAATTAAATATAATTGGATCGGGCGTTACGTTTCAACACAGATATTATGGGATCGAGTGTTATATTTTGACAAGGATATTATGGGATCGAGTGTCACATTTCGACACCGATATTATGGGATCATGTGTCACCTTTCAACACAGATATTATGGGATTGAGTGTCACTTTCTGACATGAATATTATGGGATCGGTGTCATGTTCTGACACATAGATATTATGAAATAGAGTGTCACATTTCAACATAAAATATATTGGATTTGATGTCACATTTCGGCATGATAATATTGAAGAAAAATATATTTAAATGGTTTAATATACTCATTCTCAAAGAACCTATCTCCCAAAAGAAGCATGGTGTGGAGGCTTAAGTCCTCTTGTGTGTTCTTGGTATCGTTGACAAATTATATACATGTTTCACTGTGTTGCTACTTATACTTGTTGTTTGTTGCTTGTCACTCTTAAGTGATATAGTTAATTTCCTGATATTTCTTAATGTATATTGATTTCTCTTTGGAGTTGACTAACGATACCTACTTAGTACATGTGGCTCGTACTGACTCCTACTTGTATTTTCCTTTGTTTTGCTTTTGTAGAGTGCAGTGAGTGTTCCATCGACTTTGACTCGCCCTCATCTCTATTTGATCATCGGTATATCATGTTTCAGGGTGAGCTAACCTTCTAGCTCATGTTGGACTCTATTAGTTATATCATGATGTACTTATTTTTTGGACATAAATTAAACTATTATATTTATCTATTTTGGTGTTGGTACTTTTGGACTTAGTATTTGAGATTAGATGTCCTTGATGTGATGACTTTTAGGTTTTGAGAAATGTTATGTAATAGGATTTAGTGATTTTTTTATTCTTGCTTTTATAAGTTTAAACTTCTATATTAATATCTTATTTCATAAGTTAAACAACTAATATAAGTTGGGATTTGTATCGTTGGTTTGCCCACTTAGTAAGTTAGGTGTGGGTGCCACTCACGATCTGTTTTGGATCGTGACAGTTATAGATGTGGAGGAAGAGCGAGATGGGATATTATTGTATGAAATAGATAGGTAAGAGTGCATTGGTGTTCCTCTGGGAAAGGTCTCATGCATAATGGATGTAGAGGTGTTAAAGTAGGCTTGACAATTCTTAGATATTGTTGACTTTAAAGAAGTTGTAAAGCGGTTAGGATGATAGGCTTGAATGTGTGGATGTCATTATATGAATTATTAGAGAAGACTATCGATGACTTTCGAATGAGTGCTCCAGATAAATGTGTTAGAGTAGTGAGGAGTAGTATTCTCTAAATCAAAGTCCCTACAAAGGTATAGAACAAGAATCTTATTGGATAGATTGTAGGAGTATTATTAAATTATGGGTAGCACATGGTGACTTTGAGTTAGTCTTGATCATGGTAAGAGTATGCAATGAGACTTAGGCTTCGATGAGAGTTATAAGCTTCAGACAATGATGTCCTCTAATGAGTTGAGTTTTCTATCCTTGAGACGATGTTCATCTTTAAGTTGGAGTATTTGAGTAATTGAGTTCTTAATTGTATACTTGCCTTGAAAAAGCTCCAGTGTACTCATCATTCGAGTACGAATGATCCCAAGGGGAAGCTAATGTTACACCCGATAAAATTACCAAAATACTCCTAGATAAGAGAATGCTTGCATATAAGGGTGGCAACGGAACCGGCAGCTACCGGTTCCGGTCAGATTCATGCCGATTTTCTACCAGTTCCGGACCCGGTCCGGTAGAGTGCCGGTATACTTACCGGGACGGGGGTACCGGGAGGGGAACCGGGTAGGGAAGGGGGTTTTTTACCGGTTAATATCGGTACCGGTTTACCGGTTCCGGTCTGGTACCGGACCGGTATTACCGGTTCTGGAAAAAAAAATATTAAATTGTAATTGTTACTCGTAAGAAATGACTTGTCTTCGAAAATTCAATTAATTATTCAATTAATTTGAATAAAATCAAATTCTCGAAATTTACAGAGTC
>JBCEWC010001018.1:0-45723 GCA_038996855.1 Solanum aculeatissimum
ATCCAGATTCCTATATGTTTTATACAACATGCCACAATATGTATATTATGGAAGACGAAAATCACAGGGTCTCACAACCCAATACTAGCAAGTAGCACAAAAAGTCTCAAATAGGCCTCTTGAACACATAAAATATGCCAAAAATGCAAAGTGTATGAAAAAAAACATGTATATGCAAAGTTTTTTTTTAATATGTCAAAGAAAGAAAAATACTTGAGTGAAAGACGAATTGCTTAGTTACTAAAATGTCAAAGTGTTTATAAATAATATCAATATTTTGAACATATTTTCAAGTAAAAGACATTTTTCCGAAAAAGCATTCAGTTTGAACATGTGAAAAAGTTCATGATAATAAGCCTAAAATTATAAGTAAAACTTAGCCAATTTTTAATGAAACTAAACCTTTCTTTATTTTTTTTTCTTTTTCTTTTAGGGAACAAACATTAAAAAAAATTCTTTAAAAATCGTTAAACAATATATAAAGGGTTAACTTGACCAGATGGTACTTTTAAGAAATTCAGAAAGTGATCGTAATTTAATTAGTGAAAAAAAATCATTAGAGGTGACAGTTTATAATAAAATAATATTAAAATTTAAATATTAAGGAACTAAAAAATCTTCTTATGCTATGTTTTAATAAGTGAACGGTCCTAGAAATCTTCTTATGCTCACAAATAGTTTCATTCGAAGTTGTTCATTTTTTTTTACTCCAATTAACTTATCACAATACATTCTCAAATGTGCCTTTGGATCTCCAATCCCATTGAACATTGTGAATTTAGGAGGTTTGTATCCCTCAGGCAACTCGACATCAGGATGCATACACAAGTCTTCGAAGGTTAGCCCTTTTGTCTCCTTATCTCCTTCAACATATTGCACTCACCTATTCAACTTCTCCAATCGCTCCGTCATAGTTATATCAATATATCATTTTGAGAGGGTTCGTCATAAATAGAATTATGTTTTTCTGAAATAGGAACACACGATATGTTAGTGATGGAAGTTGGGGGTATATCATGGGCATGAGAAATAGTTTGAGGATATGAGGCATTTGGTGGAGCTAAGTAGGTGAGGTTGGTCGTATTAGGCTTGTGTTGCATAGGATCCATGTAATATGGATATTGCTTATTTTGAGATGAAATGGGATTTGAGGTACTTTCGGGACATGATACAGGATGGGGTAAGAAGAGAGGATTGTAAAAGTTGTTTGAGGACCGCCAATAGCATTTGCTCCAATAAGCGATGAATTTAAATTGCGAGCAATAGAGAGTTGTTCTTGTATCTCTGTAATCCTTTGTTCCAACCTTGATATCACCTCATTTTGTGCAGGTGGATACCCTTCTCTTGGAATATCTAAACTCCCTTTCTGAGTTGTCATACCCATCGTGTCAGTAACACCATTATTATTCTCCATAAATGAGCAAGATGAAAGCGGAAAATCTTCTTCCAATTGAGAGTGATAGGCACGAATCAACCTTAGGGAGGGGAAAACATATAAAAAGAAAAAAAAGATCAAGTTAGTGGCATAATAATATACATCACAAAGATAAACACATTGATTTTTGAAAATAATCGCCCTAAATGCAAGGAGCCTCGTTGAGCCAGAGGTAGGCCTAATGCGACAAATAAGTGATTCACAATAATAAATTCAAGCCTTAAGTTATTAATTGGAGTTTAGAGTTAGAAAATAATAATAATAATAGTGATAATAATAAAGAACTTATTATTAACAAAAACTTCAACATCCTAAATCTGCAAAAAAAAGGAAACTTTTTTAAACTCCATATTAACAACAATTTGAGTTCGGATTTGTTATCGTGATCCACATTGACACATAATATGCAATTTTCGTCTAGAAGGTGATTGGACTCTTTAGACTTAAATAAGGTGACTACTATTATCGTAGATTTGACCCCGTGGATCAAACTACCTAGGGCTTATGCATGCATGGTCTAATTTTGGGGGTGGATAAAGCTCTAACTTAGTTTTCTACAGAGTGGGTTAGACACGGACCAAGGGTGATCCTATGTGAGAAGCACATGATCCAACGGTGGTAAGACCATCCTTCATTCACCACGCAAGTGCTTTCTCTCTAAAATTTGAATTTTGAAAGGAGGCGGGAGATGTGCAAAGGCACAACATCAACGTTAAAAAGAACAAAAAAGAGTCCCAAGTGGAGAAATATATGAACGGAATGCCAGTTTTATGAAAGCAATTAAAAATTAGCACAGATAGTAAAAAGAAATTACGGGGGTAGGGACTTTGGGAGTTAGAGTAACAAATAAAGGGAAAGGAAAAGGAGAAGGAAAGGGTGTTAGAAGGATGAGGGAAAGTAAGAGGTGTTGGTGGGGATAAAGGAGAAAAAGGAAAAAAGTTAGTCAGATGAAACAAAATCTGTCAAATTTGGGGATTGAAAAAATCTAGAAGGCATTCTGCTACGTTGTGTGGGTGTCTGTGATGAACTGTGAAGTACAATCTCTTTGCATGGCAGTGTGGTTGGCAATTGGCTATCTCGGAGCAGAAATGGGTCCTCGCCTTGTTCTTCTTCAGTAACTGAATTGACTGGCCTTACAGATATCGGATCACAAAGCTTTGATATAATGTCTTCTACTGCTTCATTAGTTCCTTCTGATATCGAAGTGGATGTGGAAGAACTCTACAATTTACAATTTATAGTCAGTTAAAAAAGGCAAATAATGAAATTGTTGAAAAGAATAAATGATTAAAAATGCTTAATGATGTTTCACTTTATGTCTTGCAGCTGGTTGATACATGTAAAATACATGTATCAATGATGGTGAATAAATGACAATTGATACATTTAATACTATGTATAACAAAACTCAGATGGTTCTTGTGCATCCTTATTTTGTTGGGGCTCAATAACTTCTTCAATGATGGGGGGCTCGTTGTGACTTCCAATAACCTTCAAAACCACGTGAAGTTGTTAGTTGATACCTAAATATTTTTATTCAAATACTAACAAATGATACATGAAAACAACATGTATCAATGATGATGTATAAATAAGAATTTAAAATTGTAAAACAAATCAATAAATAATAACTAATACAGTAAAAAACTGGGGAGATTAAAAACCTCAGATTGTCCCTGGGCATCATTCTTCTGTTTGGGCTCAATAACTTCTTCAATGATGGGGGGATCTTTGTAGCTTCCAAGACCCTTCAAAACAACAAGATGTTGTTAGTTGATATATAACTAGATTTTACAAAAATACTAAAAATGATACATGTAAACAACATGTATCAATGATGATATATAAATAATAATTAAAATTTCTAGAAAAAAAATAGATAAAGAATAACTAATACAGTCAGAACTGGGAGATAACAGACCTCAGATTGTTCTTTTGTATCCTTCTTCTGATGGGGCTCAATAAATTCTTCAATTATTGGGGGATCTTTGAAAGTTCCAACAATCTTCAAAACAAAACAAATGTTGTTAACTGGTATATATATATTTGATTTTTTAAAAATAAACTAACATACCTCTAAATTTTTAAGAAAATTTGACTCCTGGTGGGGCTCGTCAACTTCTTGAATGATCGGGACATCCTTGTACTTACCAAACACCTAATAAAGTTGAATTAAATATGACAAACATGAAATAATAGATTTAAACTGACAAATAAATGTATCATTGAATACATGAGTGGTTGATACCTCTTACTAAAAAGTAATTGTTAATTGTATTGAATCAACACACATCATATATAACACACAACTAAATGAAATATGATGCATCATTTTGAATTTGATTGTATCGATAAATGTTATACCTCAAAAGTATCAACATTGTGAATCACAGAAGTATCAGGTGGAGTGGCCACATTGAGATTAGAATCATCCAGGCCTGTGTGAGCAACCTCAGCATTTACGTTCTGGGATGGTGCTTCATCGATATCCTTCGAAAGTTAGGAAAAATAAACTAAAAATAAATAAAAATAATAAAAATGAGATAAATGTTAAATTCAGGAAAAAAAAATTACAGCACCTTGTCAGAAGTGTGGACTTTCTTCCCAAATGCTCTCATAACTTCGTTGTGATTTGATTTGATCAGTGACTCAATATCATTGATCTTGCGGTCAAACGCACTGAACTTTCTATTAACCTTTATAAACAATGAATATATTGAATTGAATATCTATGAAAGTTTATGTATAAATAAAAAATTTAATAGGTGTACTGATACTTACATATTTCTTCATCAGTCTCTTTAATTTCTTAAAATCTCTGTTGTCATCTGATTTGCCATGATTTGTTGACTGGTCAGGAGGATTTGATGCCGAAACATGTGCTTCAGCCTCCTTGCTGATTTGTGCATGACTTACAGACTTCTTGGTCTTGACAGGTACGACAACTAGTTTTTTTGTGTGGACTACCCTTCTTTTCTCAGCTGGTTGTGGGGACATTGAATCGGCAACTCGTTTAGACCGTCTTAGAATATGCTCTGGTGGCTCACTACTAAAATCCTCAAAACCAGACAAGACAGGTTTTTTATTGCGCTTTGTGTGCGTAGCTGTTGTGCCTGAAGAACTCGGCATGCAATGTGCGATATCAGGAACATCGATTGGGGGTGATAATTGGAGTGCTAAAACTTCATCGTGTGTTGCCACTATATTGGAACAAGAAACCTGAAACGTGAAATTTTATATGAAAAAATATGTAATTGAATAAAAACAATACTATTATTCATGGAAAATATTTTATTAAAAAAAATATGGTAATATTCAAAAAATTTAAATATAAAAATTTACCTCATTGAACAATGTTGACATGAATGTCTGAAAATTTGGTCTCATCCCGACAACGTGCCAATTCAGAATTCTGAGGGATTAAGAGCCTTGTTTAACGACAACATCATCAACAACTTGGGAAACACACTCGTACATCCAAACATTTAGTACGTATGACATACCGTAGAAATGATATAGCTGTTTACCGATTGTGAAGTTTTGCCTGAAGCCTTTAATCAGTTTCTCGTATGCAGACAACCCCCAAGGGTACCGTACATAACTCCCGACCTCAACCATTCGAAAATGATCAACTGATATAGGGGATTCAGACAACTGAGAATACAGAAATGTGTGAATAAAAAATAGAATCGTCATTTGAGAAGCATCCTCATCGTTGTCCCATTCACCCATCATAAAGCGGCTAACCAGTCTACCTTGGTTAACACTGATATTTGGATCAGGGAAATATTTATTAATCAGCCGGCTAGGAGATTCATCACTGTATCGAAAGTCATCAACATTGTCGGTGCACTTCAAACCAGTTATGATTGAAAACTCCCTCGGGGTGAAGAATAAAACATTTCCTTTGCCATGTCTTATGTGGATTTGATCTATGTTGTCATGCTCAATCTCCAAAAATAAGAGGCATTTTATGATTTGGCCTTGAAAATTGCACAAAGACATTTTTAGGTAAGCCCCAAAAATAGACTAAGCAAACAACTCTAAACCTCCCTCTCCAATAGAATTCTTAATAGTGTCAACAAAATTCCAATTTGTAGTTACTCCGAACCTTAGGGAATGTCTAGGAATCTGTTGAATAACATACTTGATATCCTGTATTTAAAAGACAAAAAAATTAATAACATGTAAAAAATGATACAAGTAATAGATCAAACTACTGATACACCAAAGGCATACATGAATGAGGTTGACACTAAATTATTTATAACTGATACAAAATAACATTGATACAAACAACGAGTTCAAAAAATAACATAAAGCAACACAGATACAAACAAAAACAAAAGAATGTATATATCAAAAAATGTACTGATACAAAAAGGTACAATGTAGAATATACATTGTTATTGATACAAAAACTATATGTTTGTAAGTTATAGTGTTGATACATATTAAAACATTGTGTTGTTAAATCGTTGATACAATAATGTTTAGTTATATTGTGTTTATACACTTGATGTTGTTGATACAATCATAAATTTGTCATAAACAACATTGTGTTGATACAAATGAAAAAAAATCAGAAAATATTGATGATACGCAGACGAATAGAAAATAAGATGAATACATGTTGTATCAACAACAACCGAACAATAACAATATAACGCATGTTGATACATAAATAAATCACAATTTGTTTCATAAATAACACTATGTTGATGTTGTTGATACAATCACAAAATTCGTCATAAACAACACTATGTTGATACAAAAAGAAAAAAATAACAGAAAAAGGATGAATACACGTTGTATCAACAACAATCGAACAATAACAATATTACGCATGTTGATACATAAATAAATCATATAGTATCAACAAATGTTGGGACCATTACACATGTGAAATTCAAAAATTAACAATTACTGATACAAAAAATGAGTACATTACATTAGTATCATGTTGATACTTGAAGAATAACTTAAAAATCTACAATAGTCAGTGACTAAAAAAACGTAACCTTTGGCAAAGAAGGTCCGATTGTAACTGGTACCGATTTCTTCCCTTTTTTCTTGGGGATTTTCTTGCTTCTTGGTGGTGCTTTATCGACATGGGTTTTGGAAGTTGAAGCTTCAACTTTCTTGTGTTTGGACTTTCCGCCTCTATCATCCATTGATTTTTTAGATCTATTTTCAACATTATCACCTTCATCGACTTCCAATGGCCGTTTCTTCCTAACTTCATAATGAGGTTCTTCAACTAACAGTGGGTCTGCTTCGGATTGTGAAGAATTTTGAATGATTAATTGTGCATGTTTACTGAAAATGGATGGCGATGATGTGACATCCATCTCAATAATTTCTGGGAACGAATTGCCTGGAATTGAAGTTGACGGGATGGAGTCCATGGAGAACGGGACTTTGAATTTTTTTTGGAAGATTTAGGTTTTGAATGGGAAAGGGGAAGATGAAAAGTTTTATTTTTGGAATTGGAGTGTCAAATTGGTTTTAATTTGAAAAGATTTATCTGACGCTTACATTATAGGCGTCAGTTATGTAATCATGCCAATTTTAATTTGCATTGTATCGATAAGTAATATAGATTCAGCTGAAAAAAGAGAATTTAGTAATTTTTTTAAATGGTAAAAAATAATTGTGATTAAGTTTTCAAATATTGTGTATTTTTATAATTTAACGTAAAGTGGAAGAGTCTATATTTTAATTAAAAGCAAATGGTGAAAATCCCTTTTTAATTTTATCCAAAAATTATAAAAACCAATTTTGGGTTGAAAAAAGTGAATGCAAAGACGCTCTAGATCCCTGGCTTTTTGCAGCTTCCGATCCCGAAGCTTGTTTACCCGTTACATGAGGTGAATCCGAATTACCACTTAATTAATTTGGTAAAAGAGAAACCGCAATCCCAGTATTGTACAAGTTGATATTGTGGTTGGCCAATTAAAAACCAAAGGAGAAAAGGAATGATCTATTGAACAATTAGCAGATTATGGTGGACAGAGATGCTTGAATTGAAGAATCAGAGAAGAGAAGGGGGAGATGGCAAGAGCAGAGTGGTGGGGTTCTAACTGGAGAACGACATGGTGTTCCTACAAACGTACCACCATTGTTGTTTGTTCAATTAACATTTTTGTTGCTCTCTATGTGCTTCACTCATACACTTCAGCATACATGTATACTCGCAATGATACCCACAAGGGTACTCCTTCATCCATATTATATATATATACATATATATATATATATATATATGCTTTTATAATCATTATCATTTCAATTTGTGTATACAGCTTTTAGGTATACTCCAGATCAAGTTAGGAAAATGGAAGATTCCAATCGAATAAGAAAACAACTACAACCTCTGGAACTTATCCAACTAGTAATACCCTTTCCTCTTGGCTTACCTGTTTTTCTCTTAACTTTAAAGCTTAAAGCTATGCCTTGATGACACGTCTCTGTTTACCTGGTCAAGATAAAGGGATTAAAGGAAGAATTTTTGGTTGATGAAAATTTGGTGCAATTGCCACACCAAATTAAACAGAAGATAGCAGATGAAATACTAGCAACATTGAAAAGTGTCAATGCCCGTGACAATGCAACAGTACAGCGAGGTAATTATGCCTTCAGCTTTGGAGTAAATTCATTAAATTTTTGGGCTATCTTTTTTTCCAGAACTGCATTGTTGAATCTTTTCATTGGTTATCCTTCTTATTTTTCATACTCTAGCCTAGATACATAAAGGACTTCGTCTCTATTTCTCAATATTCTTCTTGTCATTGAATTTTAAGATGGATAATTGCAAGGTGTCCATTCTCGTATGCTACATTTGGGATATAGAAGTGTCAATTACATGTAGAATATTTGCTGAGGCAGCAGCAATACTCCTTTCCTTTTTGTGCTCATGGGATGATCATTAAATAACTGAGCAAGTGGGACAAGGTGCATGAAACCCCAATAATTTTTTATTCATAAGTCACATTGATTTCATTGATAACATATCTAGATTGCGTGAAAAATATTTATGGTATGGTAGAAGGCTTAATCTATTGATCTAACTAGCTTGTCCAACTCTCAATACAAATTACCCTTTTACAAAAATTAAAAATAAGTACAAAACAAGATTTTCCGCTAAATTAGGAAATGTTATATTTATTGAAGAATGGAATAAGAATGATGAGATCATTGTTAATCAATCGAACTGGAGATCCGGTAATGCAATATATTTGGACAAGTCTCTCAGAGGGTTTCTTTTTGGAAAATGATTGCGGAGGCGAAAGATAATTTAAACCTGCTTTTGAAGGCAGTTTCCGAAGCATAATTCAAATAGGTTCCGCAAGGTTTAATCTTCTGGGACAAAAAAGTTGGCAGCAACAAGAAGTTAGTTTTGTCAGTTGTTTGATTGGATTTGGGTGTTATACTCTTGGGACGTTTACATTAGCTATACTGACTTTATTATTTCTTTGATATGGGATCTGAATTTTTACCTAAAAAAAATAATTTTCTAACTTTACACTAATGAGTTGCTGCAGTCATTTAATAGTGACTTTTTATATACCTGCACTCAGTCACTGACAGTTACAGGAGACTGTATCAAGATCCGTAGGTCTTTATTTGTTTTCATTCTTTAACTAAAATCATACTTGTAAACCAAATTCTCAACTTTTTTTTCTTCTTTTTCTAAAAAGACAATATATTTATTTGTAAGTTAAGTTGTAAAGTTATCAGCGCTTGTGCTCCAAACTTCAGGTATTCTCTTTTTCTGCTGGTTTCCTCCTTCCTTTATGTCCTCTCCCTTAGTAAATGGTCTCAATGTCTTGCCTTTCCATTCCAAGAAATATTGTGGCTATATTTGGAAGAAAGGTTATGGATAAATGAATCTGAACTTGATTATTGTGCTTTAGTTCTTTAAATGGATGCTTAGTATAGGAAGTGACTCCAACTTAGGATGTTATTTCTTATTACTACTGGAAACATCGAAAAATGATGTTATTCCTCGGCTTGTGGGTATAATACCCACTGGGTATGGGTATGTTGTTGTTGTTTGTGTCGTCTCAGATTCTAGTCGTCTTTATCTTTTCAACCAAACCTTCTGCTATCATCCATGCAGATTTATCCCCAAACTATCTCAAATAAGTTCCTGGCTTCGGTTCACCTGGAAAGCAACAACTTAGAGCTGCAGAATGCTTACCAAATGAAGATGTTAATGAATCAGTTGTTTTTACCACAAGTTGGAAATAGAGAAAGGTGACTTTAGAATAAAGAAGTTCCAAAATATGTGCTCAAATACCCTTTTTGTTCTTTGATGAGTAGATGCTGTGTTTAGAATTCCTCTATGCTCATAGAGCTTAGGCACTCCCAAATTCGGAAAAAGGAGAGTTGTGGTGGATTGACAACCATAAAAAAGTTGTAAAATTATGATGAATGCTCTTTGTAATGAGTTAACCTTAAAAAAAAAATGAATCTCTTTCGAATGAGTTTATTAGGATGAGCTCTTCTGGACATGCTCTACATTGGCACTCTAATACCGATCCACCTCTCAAGACATACTTTAGAAGAAAATATTGACAAAAGGATAAAGAGTTGAACAATTCTGGACAAACATAACTACTACAGCAGTTATCTAACAACTGTTCCCTTGATTTGCTCCAGCAATTGGTTTAGCCGTTATTATTCCTAGTTTGTAGTTTATGGTGTCAGTCTTATCCTATTATGTTCTCTATAATATGTACTTAAGATTAGTTAATTAGGGTATACAATTCAGAATTAAAACTATTGTACTGGAGTCTTGTCCTCTCCAGATGGACAACTTTATTGGTATAATTTGTTTAAGATTCTTGCACAAACTATTACTAGTAAATTTACTTCTTCGTTCTATATTTTTGGTTCTCTTCTTCTGGTTACTATCAGAACAGTTAAGTCTAATATGGTAAATACCAGATTGTCTAATTCTCAAGATGACATTCGCGATGTTGAATCTCTTGCCCAACAATTATCTGCCATAGCATCAAAATTAAATACGATTGACTTACTGGCAGCAGACATTGCAACATTGAAAGCCCATACTGGTTGCACCCAACGAGAAAAATCCAGTCACCGAAACCGTAATAATGGAAAATCCATTTGGCAAGAAGAGGAAGAAGACATTGATAATCCAACTTGGCAAAAAAATCCTTCTTGAAGGCCACATACAAAGATGGAATTTCGTAGATTTGAAGGAGGCGATCCCAGAGGATGGATTTTGAAAGCAGAATAATATTTCTACTATTATCAAACTCATGAGGAACACAAAGTTGACATTTTAGAGATGTATTTGGAAGGGGATGCTCTGGATCTCTTTTCTTGGATAAATCGTGAGTGAACTTTGCTTTATTGGGAAGAGCATGTTAAAGCATTGCAAGAAAACTATGGTCCTTCGGAGTTCCAAAATCCCAACGAGCACCTTTGTAGCATTCAACAAATAGGTTCTATACAGGAGTACTGTCAAACCCTTAGATTGATGTTTCGAGTGGCTCAGGCTTGGCTGGGAATTCACATGATGAACCTAGCCAAGGTCCAATGACTTTGATCAAGGTTAAGTTCAAGTGAAGGAAGACCTTGGTGTTGGCATTACCAGGGCATGCAAGGCAAGACGTGGGTAAGGCATGACAAAGGCTTGACAAAGCTAAGACAAGGCAAGACTGGGATCGTGACATGATCGTGTCTGAACAAGTTTGAGGCTAAGTGCTGGACATGGACAATGGCTTAGGGAACTGGACCATAATGGCAAGCTGTGCAGGGCAGAACCTGGCATGGCATAAGCATGTGGGCAGGCGCGAAGCTACGCGACTGAGACAGTGTTTTGGCGCGAGATTTGAAGCTCAAAATTTCCTCCTTGATCTCTCTTTTATCCTCAATTAAGTGTTCCCTTATTTTTAGCTTATCAATGCAATTCTACCTTCTATTAGCATTCAACATGTTCTGAAAGTACTTAGTGTTCCTGTCCCCATCCTTAAGCCATAGACACCTTGGCATTTGTCTCCATGAAACCTCCTCAATCTTTGCTAATTGTTGTAAATGTGTCTGTAGTTTAATCATCTGAGCATTTTCAGCCTCAGAAAGGATTCTGCCTTTAGAAGATTGTTCTAGAAGAGTGAGGTCATTCAAAGCCTGGCTTCTTTGTTCTTCTAACTTCCCAAATACCTCCTTATTCCATGAGATATCCTTTTTGAAAAACTTCAACTTCTGTACTAGAATGAAATCAGGACTTCCCTCTACTTCATAGCTACTCCACCAGTTTTTGACTGAATCAAGGAACCCCTCTGGCTATAGCCACATGTTTTCAAATTTGAAGTAGGATGAGCTCGAGTCCCATTCCCCACATTCAAGCATCAAAGGCTTGTGATCAGATACTACTCTATGAAGAGCCACTTGCTTTATTGCCTTAATGTTGTCATTCCACTCTGATGAGATCAAGAATCTATCAATTCTCGATGCCTGCAAAAGTTCAACTCCTTTTGACCATGTATATTATGCTCCTTGCCGTGGTAAATCCAAGAGCCCCAATTCTAGTATAGTTTCTAAGAAGTTTCCATAGCTCTAGTCCTTCTCCGACTGTTGAACTTTTCATTACGAAATATGCATACATTGAAATCTCCTCCCAATACCCATTCACCATCCCAAGAGCCCCTAATAGAGGCTAGTTCATACCAAAGATCCTCCCTCTCACTGTTTGTGTGTGGTCCATATACTCCTGTATAATACCATCTGAATTATTCTTGTATACTCTCTAAAATTACAGACACTGAGTGAGTTCTTGGTTCAATGTTGATGCTTTTCCACAACCTTTTATCCCACAAAATTATGATCCCCCCTCTAGTGCCGTTAGCTTGAAATTCTGCCCAGCTGGCCCATCTATTCCCCCAAAGAGAATTAATCAACTGTCTGAATACTCTTTCAATGGTGGATACCATTCTTCAGCCAATATGACTCCTTTCCAGATCGTATATGGGAGGGAACCACCACTCTTGCATCTGTTCATGGAGAAACTAAAATCCTAACAGCAGCTCGTGGAACGAGATAAAATGTCAGAGGTACTACGATCCAATCTCATGAAGGCTCAATGTAGAATGAAGTCTCAAGCTGATTCCAAGCGGCGTGACTTATCCTTTAATGTGGGTGATGCTGTCTTCCTTTGTTTGCACCCTTATCGGGAGAAGAGTTTAGCCAAACATTTTAATGAGAAGCTTTCACCTTGATATTTCGGACCATACAAAATTGTTCACAGATTTGGTCCTGTTTCTTATGAATTGCAGCTTCCTTAGACATCCAAGGTACATCCTATTTTTCATGTACCGTTGCTTCATCTGGCTCGTGGTTGTTCTGATATTGCTTCCCCTCCACCCTTACCACTATCGGGTGAATTAGAATTCATCATGGAACCTGAAAAAGTTTTATCGCATCGTTGGGTGAAAGAATCGGGAGTACCAATTCTGGAATTACTTATTCAATGGCGTCATCGACTTGTTGAAGAGGCTAGTAGGGAAGACTATGAATTGCTTCTTGTTCAATTTCCTTTGTTCTGCCTCGAGGACAAGGCATCTTTTCAAAGGGGGTGCACTGATACGGACCCACCTCTCAAGACGCACTTCAGAAGAAATTATCGACAAAAGGAAAAAGAGTTGAATTATTCTGGACAAATACAATTGCTACAGCAGTTATCTAGCAACTGTTTCCTTGATTTTCTCTAGCAGTTATTATTCCTAGTTTGTAGTTTATGGTGTTAGTCTTAGCCTATTATGTTCTCTATAATATGTGTGAGAAATATTGGAGAAAAATATTATTGAATTGTTGTCTACATTATTACATTGAGACCCTATTTATAGATATCATATTAAACTCCTTTTCCAACTAGGATACTATAATACAATCCTTTTCCAACTAGGATACTATAATACAATCCTTTTCCAAATAGGATTCTATATACTATTGTTATTCCTATTCCTATTCTAAGTGGGATTGTATTTACCTATTCCTATTCTAACAATATGTAATTAGGATTAGTTATTTAAGGTATGTAATTTATAATTATAACTACTGAATTCTGTAGTCTTGTCCTGTCCATACGGACTACTCTATTGGTATAATTGTGTTTAATATTCTTGCACAAACTATTACTAGGAAATTTACTTGCTTCGTTCTATTTTTCCTGGTTTTCTTCTTCTGGATACTATCACACTCAGGTATGGCTTGTTCCGGCAGGTTGGCAACCTGAATCATGTTTTATAAGAATTGTTCATCTCCATGTTTGTGGTCTCAACAATGTCCAAAGAAGTAGGCAACATTTGTGGAGGTTGGATGGATATTGAAGTAGAGACCATCCTAAGAAATCGTCTTTGATGGGCTCGATTAAAAGTGCAGGCTACAGTAGAGGAAATCCCCAAATCCATTGAGGTAGATAAAGAGGGATTTATCGATAGACTCATGCGGGTTGAGGCTTTGGTTCTGGTCAGATATGCCTGCCGAGCTGAGCAAGAAGCCGGGACTTCTAGACTTTGCATAATTTTAGAGGAGAGGCTTAGAATTATTGAGAAGCTGGGACAGGTGGAAGCTGTAAAGCATATATCAAATTTTAAAATAAGTGGTTGTGTTTCGTGTGCGACATGTGGGGTGGTTTTAAATAGGTTGGGTCTGGGTGAAGTAAAGATCACGCTATTGGTCCTATCTAACAAATCCAACAATATCTTTAGGAAGGGGATGAACTTTGAGGAAGGTCTGATGTTTAACAATAGTGAGGTCCAACCAGTGGCAGTCCTGTGTATTTTAACCTCTGTTACTCAAAATAGATGCCTCGAAAGAAAGCTCTCTCATTGATGGTGATAGAGGATCAAAGAACATAACTTAATCCCTTAGCTAGCCTTACCACAGGTTTAACAAAAACAACACGTAGGAGGAAGCAATTTTAATATCACTACATGGGGAAGATGCAGTTTATCTACAGTCCAAGGGGAAGGAAAACAATCAATTTGTTGAATATGATAAATCAGGCTTGGGAGTTGCAAAGATTGCTGACGAAGAGGGCAATGTGATGACAGTTGTGAATAGAGATGAAATTTTCCCTTTTATCAGGGTGGCGAGCCCCAGCAACAGATTATTGAAATGGAAGCAATGTACATTTTGCTTGTTGCTAGAGCAACCTCACTCACTGGAAAATCAAATGGAGATGGCTAAAATGGATGCGTCATAGTGTTATCAAAAGCGAAAAGCGCAAAAAAGATCTAAGGTCTGTTGGGGCTTTAATGAAAAAATAAGGCACAAATGGAGAAAGATTACAAATATATATATATATGTATGTATGTTTAGTCCACGACTAATAATTATAAACACGAATAGCAATTATATGGACAAAGAAATTGCATTTATTTTATCATGAAGTGCAATATCAATTGTTTAGTGTCATCTCTTCAAGAAACGTCATTGACAAGGAAATGTGTGTCATAGTGCCTTGATGACAACACTGAAGCGCACATTGAGCGAGGCAAAGCGTTCAACATGTTTTGTGTTTCGCTTCAAGGCTTAGGCGTGCCTTTGACAATGTGTCGCATCACTATGGTTTATAATAATGCATGAAGATGAGAAAAACTTATGGGGTAGAGTTCGAAGGCTGTGAGAGGGAAGCTCTAACTTTGTTTCTAAAGATAGATAGGAGAAGATAAATAAAGAGAATTGAAGCTCCAATTTGTAGGACTTGAGAGACCAAAAGGGATACAAAAGGTTACAAACCTAATTTATTATGTTATGTGGGGGCAATTGGGACGAGGACCAGCAGGAACTCTGTTTGTAACGTATCAAATGAAGCAAAACCTGATTTCTTGGAATGTTAGGGGATTGAATGACATGGTTAAAACAAGTACAGTGAAGCTTATGGTGTAGGATAGGAAAGGACAAGTCAAACTGGAAGGGGAGCGGATAGAATTGTTAATGTTAAACAATTCTGGGCCAATAAATGGGTGCAATATGGTTGTTTAGAATAATGTGGTGCGAGTGGCCCATCGGAGTAGGGAGAAGGGAGGTGATTACTATGATGAGTTACATAATTACATGTAAAGTTACGTCAGTCTTGTAGAACATCTCCTGGCACCTTACAGGTGTCTGTTCCCCAAATGATAAAGGGTGCATGTCAGACGGTTCAATTGGATGTTTGTTCTTAAAGGTTAAGCTTATCGGTTTTTAAAATGTATTAAATCGCTAATCGATCTGATAAAATATCGGTTTAGCAGTTGAATCAAGAAGGTATTTAAAGCTAGCTCGTGATTTTTTCTTCATGGTTAAACTCTGATGGAATTAAGTCTAAGATTCAAGAAAATGTAGGGATAATACCAGCTTCAACTTAAACACACTATCAGAACTGGAAAGAAGTAAATCAAATCAACAATCAACTTCTGAAACTGTAGTAATGAGAGAAAATTCATATGTTTACTTTACACAAAATTGAATACAAATAGGAAAAATTGATCCGAGAGTGTTTGCCATTTGTGTCTTTATGGAGCCAACTGCTGCAAAACTAGGAATGAAGAGAAATAAGTATAAGGTTTTGAAGGTCACTTTATATACATAGGGGTAAATTTGTAAATTTAATAATTTTTAATGGGTTAACAACTAAATCGATAAGGAACATAAGCAAATTGTACTTCGTACGGTTAAACCGTTAACTATAACATTTCAAATGGTTCCTCAACTGCTAAACCGATAAGGAAAGTGAGCAAATTGTACCCGGTTAAACCATTAACTATAAAATTTCATATGGTTCCTCAATCGCTAATATGAAACCCGATATCAATAAAGCCTATAAACCTATTTTGCAGTTGAATTATTGGTTATGGTTCAGTTTTGAACAGCCCTACAAATGATGTGGCGGAAAGACGACCGCTTTGGTGGGAGATTGCATCTTCTAGATTGTGTAGGAGCATGCACTACTAAAAAACTGTCAAAAAATGACGCAAAAAAGTGATGGACTGCGACGCTTTTTTGATGAAACTCGATGGAAAAGCAACGCAATCACTTCCGTTACTTTTTTGCTTGACGCTTTTTCCAAAGCGACGGACAGTGTCGCAAATAGTGATGGGCTGTGTCACTCCTTTTTTTTAGAGATAAGTATAAAAAACGCACCTAAACTATCCCTTTTTTTTGAGTTTCATACCTAAACTATTGGAAGTGTGAGTTTCATACCTAAGCTATCATTTATTAGTTTGAGATACATACCTTAGTGGTGTGTGTAATAGACTCTCTTTTATTGGAGAAAACCTTGCCACATGGCATGCCACAGTGACAAAAATTAATAAGCTATTAATATTAGTTAAAAGTAAAAGATTAAAGTATAAATATTCTTCCAAAAAAATATTTTTTTTAAATAATTATTTTTAAAAATATAAAATTTAAAATATTTTCTCACCTACTCTACCTCCCACACCACCGCGTACCCTCCACCCCCCCCCCCCCCTCAACAATCTCTGTCTTTTTTTTTTTTTTGAATCTCTTTTATAAAATATTTTTAAAAAGTTCAAACTTCAACCCCTACTCCACTCCTACCTAAAAATATTGATATTCTTTTAAATAAATAAAATTCTATCCCACCTGCATCTAATCCTCCGCTCCTAATTTATTTTTATCTTTTTTTTTAATTTTTTATAGATATGTACACATATTTTTAGATTTTTTTTCTACTTGTTTATGGAATATAACAGAAATAAAATATTTATTTTAAAAAAAGATCTTGCGACAAATAAAAAATAATTTTTTAAAAATAATAAAAAAACAAAAGAGGAGGATTAGGTGGGTAGCGTAGAATTATTTTTTCTAAAAAAATTAAAATAATATCTAGATTATTATTTTAAGAGGGAGACGAAGTAAGAATTTTTAAAAACAATTTACAATTTTTGTTTTGGGGGGGGGGGGTTACGGTGAGAGGAAGTGGTGCGATGGGATAAGAAAAATATGTTATATTTTATTTTATAATATTTTTTGAAATAATAACACTTTAATATTTAATTTTAACTAATACTATAATTTATTTATTTTTTGCCAAGGTGGAATGTTTTGTCCATTTAGAGTGTGATGTGGCATTTTTTAAAAAATAAAAGAGAGATTGTAGTACACACACCATGGTGAGAGTGGAATAAAAGATAGAGGTGTGTTTCTTAAACTAATAAGTGATAGTTTAGGTATGAAACTCACACTTGCAATAGTTTAGGTATGAAACTAATAAAAAAAGGATAGTTCAGGTGTGTTTTTGACACTTATCTCTTTTTTTAAAAAAAAAACTCAAAACAATGTATAGCAGTGTTTATTTTTGTTTTTTTATAAAATTATTTAATATAAAGCGACGAATAGCGTGGTTTTATTTTTAATTTTAAAAAAATTCAAAAAAGTGACGGACAAAGGGTCACTGTCCGTCGCTATTGTTCTTGGTGTTCTTGAAATTTTCCAGACTAGCGTCGGACTTGGGGTCCTTGTCCGTCGCTTCTCTGGAGGTCCATCACTTTTTTGGAGTTTTTCTAAAAATATCCAAAAAAATGACGGACTAAAGGACACTATCCACCACTTTTTTCTCAACATTTTTGACAACAGAAACCTACAATTTCTGCTGCCCACCTATAATCAAAATTCAATTCAATTATATTCAATACAACCTAATCCATTACAACAAACAAAACATACAAAATACATAACAACAAACATAATTAAACACTTAAAACGAATAAAGTTCTAATTTACAACGTTTTAAAGTGTTTCAAAGTTAACCAAAAAATCCAAAATGTCTAAAACTAACATAGAAGGGAACCTAAGGACTATTTTCTATATAATCATTACTCTCGTCAGAGTCATCGGGGGTGGACCCTCTTGAAGAACGCGGCGAAGGCCTATGGGCTAGGTTGAACACTTGTTCTTTGATTTGCTCAACTTGTTCATCCATTCTTTTTTGCTCAACAACCCTTTTTGTTTCAGGCTCTGCCAATGCGCGTGTAAGTTCTGCAATTTACTGAGACATGACAACTATCTGAACTTGTCAATGGTTTCGACTTGACGTGACGATCCAATACCTTGTAAACCTGATTGGAATTGTCGTATGTCATTCCAAGAGCCTATTCCATATATTCAACCCTTATGGCTCTCCTACCACTTTTTTTGTCCAAATTTGGGTGGATTGCTCAGGCGTTAGCTGGATCGAGTCTCTCATCTCACATATGTGCTTCTCAAATATATACAACAACAATAACATATCCAGTGAAATCCCACAAGTGGGGTCTGGGGAGGGTAGAACGTATGCAAACCTCACCACTACCTCAAAGGTAGAGAGACTGTTCCTGGAAACCCTCGTCTCAAAAACCCATAGGCAAAATAAACTAGATATGAAAAACGAGAAAGGAAAAGAAAAGGAAATCGGAAGAACAACTAATAACGAAAAGAACGATAGTGTAAATACAATAAAAATCAACATACATATGACGAATAGTGACAATACAAGATATAAAAACACGACTATTCTACTACCCTACTATACCCCAAGTCCAAACATCAACCTAATCCTGCTAACCTATTAGTCTGCTACTTTAATTTGCGACCTCCATTCCTTTCTATCTAAGGTCATGTCCTCGATGAGATGAAGTTTCGCCATATTTTGTCTGATCACCTCCCCCCAATACTTCTTCGGTCTACCTCTACTCCTTCGTGTAACTCCTAAATTCAACCTCTCGCACCTCTTAACAGGAGCATTGGTGCTTCTTCTCTGCACGTGTCCAAACCATCATAGTGTTGCTTCCCTCGTCTTATCCTCCACAGGGGCCACCTCTAGCTTCTCTCGAATGGTCTCATTCCTAATTTTATCACTCTTAGTATGACCACACATCCATCGCAACATCCTCGTCTCTGTGACTTGCATCTTCTGAACATGTGATTTTTTGATTGGCCAACACTCCTCCTCATACAACAAAGACGATCTAACCACCGTTCTGTAAAACGTGGTATCTTCTTATCACATAATACTCCAGAGGCAAGCCTCCATTTAGTCCATGCTGCCCCAATAAGATGTGTGACATCATCTTCGATATCGCCACTACTCTAGATGATGGACCCAAGATATTTCAAGTTTTCTCTCTTGGGAATAAGTTGAGTGGCCAGCCTCACATCAATGTTTGCTTCATCCCTCACAATACTGAATTGCATATAAACATATATATAAACATTATATTCAATAACTTATATAGGCTCGTTCGGCTCTTTTCTTCGTCCACTCATCCGAATCCGACTCATTAGTATTTTTCTTGACAATGAGTCCTTTTAAAAACTTCATAACGGTAGGGAGTGTGCCCCAAAATTTTTTACTGTAAATAAAAATACAATTAATGAAATCATATTTTTTCAAATTAAATAATTTATTTAAGATTATGAATTTAAACTTAATTTAAAAATCTTACCATCTCCCTCGTAATTGTAACTGTAAGCACCCTCAAGTTAGGAGCCTAGAAAGTGCAGAAAAGTTAGGCTGAATATGCTCAGGGGTCAGTTCACGAAGCCAAGTTAACGACCTGTGGTTTAAAGCATGAGCTGTAGACTAGGCTTGTGGACGAGAGCCTCAGGAAGTTGAGATTTTTCTAAGTGTAAAGTAGTCCACGAAGGCCATCAGCGGCTCGTGGAAGTAAACACGGACCATAGAAAGGGCCGTAGGTGTGAGTTCCATACGTGAAGGAAATTTGGAGTTTCTAGAAGGTAACTCACGACCAACAGGATGACCCGTAGTCCGTTACACGGTCTGTGGTTAGCCCTTCGTAGATAAGGTCTAGGAAGTGAAGAAATTTTTCTAAGTGTAAAGTACTCCACGAGGCCGTCCATGACTCGTGGATTGAAGAACGACTCGTGGATAGTGGTTTTGTGGTTGGTAACCAGTTTTTGAAGATTGGAAAAGGAGAACAGGACGACGAGAACCACGACTTGTGGTTCCATCCACGACCCATAATCGGGGTCTCGTGGCTCTTGTCCGACACTTTTAATAAAGGACAATTTTGTCCTTTCCGTCAATCCTAACTCTAAACTACATCATTTTTGTACCTCTTTAGGCCCCTATTTAGACCTTAAAGCCCTAGAATCCCTATTCTTTTCCATCATTCCACTTTCTCACAAATTCTAAGGCATTCATCCTCTCCAAGAACAAGACAAGGAGGCTAGGGTTTTCAAGGGTCTTCACCATAACAACAAATTCCTTCTTCATAGACTTCACCCAAGGTATGTGAGTTGATTTGTGGGTCTCCTTTCACCCACAAAGTCCTCCATTGAAAGTTTTTACCTTTTCTTTAAGTTCCTTAAATACTATCATGCATGTTAATGATGATTTCATTATGTTTTATGTTAAATGCCTCTAATGTTACCATGTAATGTTTTACTAAGTATTTTCATGTGTTTAAAATTGATGATGATGACCCCAATGATATGGGTTTTGAATGAGAAGAGTGGGCTATTAATGTATGTTTTATATAGGCATATTACTCCTATGATCATGCATGATCCTTATGGTTTATGAGTTTTTCCTAACTAATGATTTGGCCCACTAAGTTTGAATTCAAACCTCGCATGTTATATGATGATAAGGCATGAAAGAAAGGTTTTAATTGATGATTTGTCAAAGATATAAACATGTTAGCAATGCCCTAAATGATGTTTATGATGGTCCTCAAGATGAAAGGACAATTCTCACTTGATGGTTCCTTAAGTTTTGAGCTACTCTTGAGATTGCTACTTATGATTCTAAGTGTCATTATTTGACTAAGTTTTGTTTTAAAAAAATTTTGTGGGATGACTTAGCACCGAATGAGACATCGAGGTGGGGTTTGGTAAGGGAACTGTAGAAGCAACCCTTTGCCCCATTAACTATGTGCCACCATAGGAGCCCTTGTAAGCTAGGCTAGTGGATCCACATAGGCCAATTATGATATATGATAATACATGCTATGTGACGGAGTGCCACTCGACAAGTGGTTTCCCCGTGCCAATGTAGGGTGTTATGTTGGATTCCATGTAGTAGCTCACATGGACTTAAATGTTGGTTACAGTCTATTTCCACAAAAGTATGGTATTGATGTCTTCGTTCCATCACATGTATTCCATTTATGCACTACTTTTACTCATATTGAACGTAATTCCTTGTGCATGCTTAAGCTCATTTCATGTTCCTTTACCATTCCATATACTAAAGTCTTTAACTTATGAATGATGGCATTACAATTTCATACTTGCATTGCATCTCACGTACTTAGTACATTCTAAAAGTACTAACGCATATTTTGCCTACATGATGTCATCATGTAGGGGTCGACACTCCTCCCCCAGCTCGTGGCTAGTTCTTCCGACGCTCCAAGACTAGTGTTATTGTGGTGATCCCTTAGTTCGGGACTCCACCTATTTTATCTTCTTGCTATGTATTTTGGACACGATGTATAATTTGGTTTTTGAACCGAGGCTTTTACTTTTTATATTCAAATTTGGAATCTTTTCTATTTGAGGGAAACCGACCATTTATTGGTTCCCGTTTATCCATATTCTAGTTGGTATGTTTATGGACACTATGTATGTTTTAAGATGATGTTTTTAATTCAAATGATATTCCTTAAATCCTATCCCGTTTATTTCCGCAAAGTAAATGAGTATGTGAGGACTAGGCCATAGGCTTGGGTCGTTATAGTAACAATACTCTTTGCACCTCCGGTGTGCAACGAGCCACCCTTTAGGCTGCCTCTGGCTTTTTTGGCTTGATCCAAAGTCTTGAATTCATAGGTATCCATTGCTGACATAATTCTTTAAATGCATTATATATATGTATGTGTGTGTGTATTCATTCGGTCCTTTCCTCCATCCACTCATTCAGAGCGACTCATTAGTTTTTTTCTTGACATGAGTCCTTTAAAAAACTTCAAAACGGTAGGGAGTGCACCTCAATTCTTTTTCCTATAAATAAAAATACAATTAATGAAATCATATTTTTTCAAAAAAAAACAACATACCAAGTAGAATCCCACAAGTAGGGTCTGGGAAGGGCAAAATGTACGCAGACTTTACCACTACCTCATAGAGATAGAGAGACTATTTTCGAAAGACCCTTGTCTTAAAAATATCAGGCCCCAAAAGTAGAAGATACTAGATATAAAAATGAAAGCAAATGATAATATATAAAAACAATAAAAGTAACAAATATAAGACTGACGGACAATAACAATACAAGATATAAATACACGACTAATCCTACTAACTTACTGTATCACAAGACCAGACATCATTCTACTCTACTAGCCTATTGACCTTCTATCCTAATACACAACTTCCACTCTTTAAATCTAAGGTCATGTCCTCAATGAGATGAAGTTGTGCTATATCCTGTCCAATCACCTCCTGCCAATATTTTTTCAGCCTACTTCTACCCCTCCGCGTGACCCCTAAATCCAATCTCTCGCACCTCTTTACCAAGACTGTTGACACTTCTTCTCAGCACATGCCCAAACCATCTTAGTCTTGCTTCTCTCATCTTGTCTACTACTTGTAGCACCCCAACTTCTTCTAAATGGTCTCATTCCTAATCTTATCACCCCGAGTATGTCCACACATCCATCTCAACATCCTCATCTCCGCAACCTGCTTCTTTTGGATATGTGAGTTTTTGATTGGCCAACACTTCACCCCATAAAGCAACGACGGTCTATGTTAAACTTACCTTTATGTTTAGGTGGTATCTTCTTATCACACAATACTCCAGAGGCAAGCCTCCACTTCATCCATGCTTCCCCTATACGATATGTGACATTGTCATCGATATCACCACTACACTGAATGATGAACCCAAGATATTTAAAGCTTTCTCTCTTGAGAATAGATTGAGTGGCAAGCTTCACTTTAATGTCTGCTTCATCCTTCGCAGTACTGAATTTGAAATCATATTTTTTCAAATTAAATAATTTATTTAAGAGTATGAATTTAAACTTAAAATTTAGAATTCTTACCATCTCCCTCATAATCATACAAATACTCTTTGCACCTCTGATGTGCAACGAGCCACCTTTTAGGCTGCCTCTAGCTTTTTTGACTTAATCGGACAAAACATTAGGCAACATCTGAATAGCAGCTGTCCGATCATCCCTAACTTTCTTTAGCCAACTAGATAGTCTGACACTCGCCTTTCTCTCAAAAATGGTTGCAATGACCATATTGTACCTTAGCTTCCAGGTACATAAAGTCTGAAAAAAAGTAAACAGTGTTAAATAATGAGTTAAGTAAAGAATACAGAAAATAATAATCTTAACTAAAAAAATAAAACTAATCATATGTATACCTTAAATTTATTAAATATCGCCTGGCGGATACTATTTGAAATCTCTCGCCAAGAGTGATAGGCCTTAGTATATAACCTCTTAACACTCTCATGTAGAGTCCTTGCAGCCTCTTTCAGAGGATGCCACCTACAAGATACTTTATAAACATGTTAGTTCATGTATAATTTATTAATATAATAAAAAAAAAAAAAAAACTTACGATGATCCATCAGGCTCAATAATGACCCTCCCAAGTCTGTCCCTCTGCCTAGGAGCTAACTCAGGCATATCCTGTGCTGCCTCGGGCGCAACAACAAAAGAAGATGAAGTTGATGCTGTAGGATGTACATAATGTCAAGTCAAGGGAGGAGTGCTAGTCTCAGCACTAGAATCTCTAAGTCGTAGGGTAGATAGGTGAGGAGACTAAGATGTAGGAGATGAAATTGTAGGAGATAAAGTAGATGAAGATGATAATCTCTGGGGTCTAGGATAAACCTCTGTAGGTAACTGCTAAGTTTGGTCGTATGAAGGAAATTTGATCTGTGAAGAAGACGAAGCGCCATGTGGTCGGCGAAACTGGCTATGGTAAACTAAAGGATCCATAGTCCCAAAAAGCACAACATGAATACGTGAAGGACTAGTTGGGCGGCGCTGTATATCTGGCGCCAAAGAAATATGTCCTGGGATATCCTTAGGATCAACAGGTCTCCTAGACTTCTACTTTTTACTCCTACTAGAATGGCTAACCCCAAGATGATCCCGAGATCTATCACCATCACCCGATGGCATTTGTATGTAAAGTAACAATACAATATATAAAAAACAGAGATAGGTGTTAAAAATACACCTAAACTATCCCCCCTTTTTTTTTTCTTACCTAAACTATTGGAAGTGTGAGTTTCGCACCTAAACTATCACTTATTAGTTTGAGAAACATACCTCAGTGGTGTGTGTATTGCACTCTCTTTTATTGAAACAAAACTTGCCACATGGATAAAATATTCCACCTTGACAAAAATTAAATAAACTATTAATATTAATTAAAAGTTGAATATTAAAATATTAATATTCTCTCAAAAAATAAAAATCATTATTTTAAAAAAAATAAAATTTAAAATGTTTTTTCACCTACTCCACTCAATCCCCCAACCCCCCGTGTACCCACTCCACCCCCACCCCTAAGAACCCCCACCGTTTTATTTTTTCAATATTATTTTATAAAATATTCTTTTAAAAAAATCAATCTTCACCCCCTCCTCCACTACTTCTTAAAAAAATTGATATTATTTTTCAAAATAAATAAAATCTATCCACCCATCTTATCCTCCGCTCCTAATTTATATTTATCTTATTTTTTTATAGATATGTATACATGTTTTTAGAAAAATATTTTTTCTACCTAGGTACCGAATATAATAAAATAAAAAATTTAGTTTAAAAAAATCTTGTGGCAAGTAAAAAATAATTTTCTAAAAATGAAAAAAAATGAAAGCGGAGGATTAGATGGGTAAGGTAGAGTTATTTTTTCTAAAAAAGTTAAAATAATATCTAAAATTATTATTTTAAAAGGGGAGGGGGGAGATGAAGTAAGAATTTTTCTAAAAAAATTCACAAAGATTTTTTTAGAAAAACACTAAAATATTGGTTGGTTTGAGGTAGGGTTGGGTGTGGGGGGGTTACGGGAGAGGAAGTGGTGGAGTGGGGTAAGAAAATATTTTATATTTTATTTTATAATTTTTTTGAAAAATAACACTTTAATATTTAACTTTAACTAATACTATAATTTATTTATTTTTTGTCAAGGTGGAATATTTTGTGCATATGGAGTGTGATGTGACATTTTTTGTTATATTAAAGAGAGAGTGTAATACACACCATGGTGAGAGTGGAATAAAAGAGAGGTGTGTTTCTCAAACTAATAAGTGATAGTTTAGGTATGAAACTCACACTTCAATAGTTTAGGTATGAAACTAAAAAAAAGGGATAGTTAAGGTGTGTTTTTGACACTTATCTCTAAAAAATAAATTAAATAAATTTAGTTTTAGCAAAATAAATTAACTTACATACTAGTTATAATTTACCACTCTATTCCTCCTCGCTAGTTTCATTTTCGTCATCTTCCCATTCCTCCCATTCCTCCTCAGTTGTTTCATATTCATTGTCCTCCCATTCCTCCTCCTCCAATGATTCATATTCCTCGTCTACTTCATCCTCAACGCTTGTCATTATTAGCTCATCATCAGAAACCTCTTCTAGTATGTGTTGAGGATGTTCTAGTGTGGTTTTCAACTCAACATCAACTTATTATTGAACAAGTGCAGCATCATTTTGGTATGTCACATCTAATACATTCTCAATTTTGAATTTTTCCTATAGGCTTTGTCTTAATAACAACCTACCAATCAACCTTATATTTATGGAATGGATATGAAGCGTAATAGACTTGCTTATCGTTTTGGACAATGATAAAAGGATCATAACTTCTGTATTGTCTGGTATGCTTAACTTCAATTATATTATGTTGTTGGTCCACTCTTGTGCCTCTATATGATGGGTCAAACCACTTACGCTGAAATAATACTATCTTTTTTTTATCAACCGAAATATCTTACTTCAATAATCTCTTGAATGATACCATAAAATTCAATAGTTTGGCGATTACTGTCGACATCACCTAAACATAAACACCACTATTATTGGTTTTCTTGTACATAAAAACTTAAAATTCAAGTATCCAAAGTTGAGAATTTATCAAAACCAAAATAATTTCTAAGTACTTAACTAAAAAAAATCCTAAAATTCAAGTGCTAAAATCTAAGTTCAAGTTAAAAAATCCTATTCCTGTACAAACCAAAAGAATTTCTAAGTTTAACTTCAAAAATTCCTAAAATTCAAGTTCTATGTTCTAATTAGTTCTAAACTTCAAAAATCATACAATTTAATATTTTTCTAAGTTCAACTTTGAAACATTCTATTCAAGTATTTCTTAGTTAAAAAAATCAAGATTTTGACTTCTAACTTTTAATTACTTTTTAAATTTAACTTTTAACTTCAAAACACTTCAAATTCCAACTAAAAATTATCTAATTTACAATTTAAATTCAAAAAACCTCAATTCAAACTAGAGCCTTAAAATCTCCATTCACTAATTCAATATTAAATATACAAACGAACTATGTTAATAATATTTTAACTTCAAAAATACTTCAATACCTACTAAAAAATATCAAATTCACAATCTAGCTCAAAAAATCCAAATTTAATCAAAGGCCTAAAATATTTATTCACTAATTCACAATTAAATATACAAATTAACTATGTTACTAGCATTATAACTTCAAAAACACTTTATTTCCAACTCAAAGAATACCCAATTCACAATTTAATTCAAAAAATCCCAATTCAAACTAAAATCCTAAAATTTTATCACACAAAAATATACAAATTGATTAAGTTAATAACATTGTAACTTCACAACACTTCAATTCCAACACAAAATACTCAATTCACAATCTAATTTAAAAAACTCCAATTCAAAGTAAGCCCTAAAATCAAAAGTATTATTCCATTAACTAATTCACAATCAAATACACAAATTAATTATTTTAATAGTATAAATTCAACAAACTAAATTTTATAAATTAACCAACAAATCAACAAATTCTCAAATTAAAAAAATTAAAATCCTAACTAACCTTAACAAGAAGAGAAAAAGAGAAGAGAGGGGGACGAGTCAGGTCGGCAACAGCTGTAGCGGCGGGGGTTTGAGGCGGGGACGACAGATGTGGGGGGTAGAGAGAGCGCTAAGAGAGATAGAAAAAGGGGAAAAAATGATTTGGGGTATGATATTTCAGATGGAGTGGACAATGTTGCAAAGTCCGTGGCTCCATTTAAATTTTTTTGACAAAAATAGTGATGGACTAAGCGACGCAGTCTGTCCCTATTCTTTTAGAAAAAATAAAAATTTGTAAATTAAAATAATTATCAAAAAATAAAAATTAAAATTAAGTGACGAAATCCATCTTAATTTTAAATTTTTAAATAATTATTTTTTTATTACAAGCGACGGACAACGTCTCCCTTTTTATTAATAATTATTTATTAATTATTAATTAGATATATTTTTGGTGCAAAAATCCACCAAAAAAAAGCGACGGACATAGAGTCGCTGTCCGTTGCTTTTTAAAAATAAATAATTTATTGAAGTGACGAACGACGTTCGCTTTGTCCGTTGCTTTTCCCTGCAATGCCGTCTGTCGCTTTTTCTTCCGTCGCTTTTTGTCACTTTTTTAGTAGTGATGGTGGTTAGGGAGACTTCAGCACCACAAGGTATATAACACAAAGAAAGAATTGTGAAAGGTTAGTAGGAGCTATATTTTATTCGCGTGAGTTCAAAGATGATCTAGAACTCATCGATCCTAATCTCAATAGGGGACCGTTCACTTGGACCAAAGTAGATAACCTGGAAATTTCTTCGAGGCTGGACAGATTTTTGTTCTTAATAGAATGGGATTGAAGAGTTCAGAAATATTAATCTATGAGTGCTTCCAAAAGTAACCTCTGATCATATGCTCATGTCTCTACAATGTTGGGATTGGTAAAACTCCAAATCATACCTCAATTTTGAGAATTAAAAGCTAGAAACTGAGGGGTTCCGTGACAACGTGAAAGAGTGATGGTCTTCATTTGAAGCCCATAGTAGTCCTAGGATGCAAGATGAAGATGCTGAAAGGAAATCTCAAGGAATGGAGCAAATCAAATATGGGGAATTTAGGGATGCAAAAGATTTGGGCATGAAAGAGACAATTTCTGAATCAATTGACTGAATTGGATGCTATCCCGGAGCAAAGATTGTTGAATAAGGAGGAGTTGCTTTTAAAGACAAGACTATCTACGAAGCTTGAGGAGATTGCGAAAAATGAGGAAACTGCTTGGAAGAAGAGTCAAGAATTTAATGGCTCAAATAGGGAGACAAACCATTGGCAAGCAGAATATCAATGGAACAACAGTGGAGGATCCAGTAATCATCATCGAGGAGTAATTTCGGACTTCTAACAGAGCTTAAACAATGAAGAAGAGGAATGGAGACCGGAGTTTACTTTTAGGGACTGTCTAATGAAGAGGAAAAGCTTTGGGTACCGAGATCTATGATGAGCAAGAGGCTTTGAAAGGTGTCAAAGCATGTGCATCAAACAAAGCACCAGGGCAGATGGGTATACACTGGGCTTTCCCACACCAGTTTTAGTAGGCGGCGTTCGGTTGTCCCTCACTAGGCTGAAGTTTCTTAAATCTCTACTATGATTGTAAAGGCTGTTAATACCCTATGTTACATGGATGCATGTGCGACTACCACGTACGGATACCTATCTAGAGGTCAGATTCACCAATACCTAATTCTTTGGATTCAAGGGGACAAATAGGGTCATGTACAAGTGATGGGTTATGGCTAATAAATATATAAATTCTTGTCGGGTAGAACATAATTCCCTTTTACTTGTTAATTAATTAAGTCTTGAAGACATATTAACCATAGCAAATAAATTTAATATATTGAATGAAAACATTATATATTAATTCTATATAAGATTTTCAAATATTTAATTTTATTTCCTTGTTTTATTATCAAATCTCTTACAATAACAAATGAAAGGAGAATAGGTTCAGTGACAAAAAAATGGCCTTATGATAGGAAGGTATACATGAGGTCTAATCCAAATTTTTTGCTCTTTTTAATAGAGAAATGATGGGTGTAGTAAAGAGGAGCAACTACTCTTGTTGAACCAGGCCTAATCCACGAGAAACCTGTTTGCTTTCATATCACAAAAGAAAATTGTAAAGTTGACTAACATGGTAAAGATTAAATTGTCTTTGTGATTGCTTTCTCAGTTATACAGCATCAACAACTTTATTAGAGTTTTCTGCATGAAGTTCATGCTCCATAAGGTCTATTTTTTTTTAAAAAAAAAATGTTGTGGCCACCCGATGTGAACTATAAATTCCAGAGTCTTAGGCCTCATTTGTTTGCTCTTAATGAGGATCTTAATCTGAATCATCAGATCTTGGCCCATTAAGTGCATTTTTTTAAAAAAAAGTTAGCACTTATTAGATTTGAAAATGGCTTATTCGCTCAGATCTCTGGTAGAGTCTTAAAGCTGTGAGACCTCATACCCATGCTTCTAATTATAATATGTAACATTTCTTCGTCAAATCAATACTTCAAAAATTAAACTTATTTCTTTGGAAAATCTCCTACATACTACTTTCTGTTTCTTATAGGATAAACACTATATTGATTCTTATGGATTTTGTTGGAAGCGAAAGTTTTCATATGTGTTTCTAGAGAAAAGGTGTCTTTTTTGTGTGGGTTTGCCATTGAAGTGAAAAATACCATGTAAACATATTTTGTTTCTGACACCAAAGGATTACAATGAAAATCATGACAAATCATGATCCTTAACCTTCAATGATTTTGACTCTGTAATTCGTTACTATTTATTCTCTTATTTTATGGAAACTACCTTTTCTTCATTGAAATTTTGATGGTCTGCGTGGATCCACTACATAAAAGGAGGATAGGGAAGAAAGGGGAAATGGAGAGACTCCAAAAATACAGTGTTTGGTGGAGTTCTTCAATTAAATATTTCTCACATATATGCAGTATATTTACTTTACATATTACAAATTTTTATCTAATATAAAATGTTCATTTATGTATTAGTTTTCTCATATTTTATAAAGTTTGATCTAATTGTTGTTAATTTTTCTGAAATAATTTGTTGATAAAATATTAACAAAATCTTCTATTTAAATTGTATATGTGATAATAATTAAAAAACAAAGATACATTGTATCTATTCAAATGTTGAGAAACAGACAATCTTAATTGTTCAGTGTTAAGATTTTGAGACATCTTAATCATTCAGATTCAGACATAATGAAAACAAATGAGGTCTTAGCCTAACATCCTAACTCTCTCTCGCAACAAGTTAAGCAAATTTGATTTTCTCTTAGAATCATTGGTTTTCTCCTAAAATGTAGCTCCTAAACCATATTCTCTTTTCTTTGTCAGAGCCACTGAAGGTGGACTTTTGTCAAATTTTAGGCACATTCCTTTGATTCCTTACCTATATTTGTATCTTATGTTTTGACACATTTGATTGCAAAGATTTGACATAGATCCTACACTTGCACTATTGTTGTATCATGTCAATACAGTCATCGCCTCCAATCGAAAGATCCATGTGATATAATTGATACAAGTTAAAATGATAGAAGAAATAAAGTCTTATTGAAATGGTTTTTTCTAAGAGAAAGGTAATTGTGGGTCTTAGGGATCGTCTGGTATGGTGTATAAAAATACTGTTGAATATGGTTTACTAGTAATACCTACATTAGTAATGCTGGTGTTAGTTATGTATCATGACCCAATTTCTCAGGTCATGATGACACCTACTACAATTCACCAGTAGGCAAGCCTAATCCCTAGCCCGAAATCATAGGTAATGGGCTATCACGTGGAAGACAACAAGAAGCAAAAAAACTAAAAATAATGAGAAGAAAGTGAAATATAATACACAAGAAACCATCCCCAAGACCTGACATCAATAGTCAAGCATCTAGTCAAAATAGGAGTACAAGGCTATTCTAAGTACAATATCAGTGCAAGCTATCTCTGAATACAACATAAAAGACTAGCCTAACCTAGCCAAAATAAATGAAAATTGGTAGCTCTAAATGTTAGGAGCTCACCCCAATCTCCAAAATGCTCTGCACAAAATCCAATCAATGGCAAAAACTCGTAGTATGATCTGTAGGGTGCAGAGGTGTAGTTTGAGTACCAAACAAATGGTATTCAGTAGGTATATACCGACTGAGCTCCACAGATAGAACAAGTGTAAACGACATTAAATGAAGAAGGTACAACAGGTAATAAGAATGAAGAAATAAGACAAAGGCCTCTTTTGTGTGATTTGCGAGTTATTGCATAGGAATGAGGGTTTACCTTGTGCGCACACAAAGGGTAGCGGCTGCGGGTTCCCCTTGTCATAAAAATATGTAGGGGGTAAAAAAATTGAGTCAAAGAATGTTCTTGAAAGTGTAAGCCCAACAACCTACTCGTACCACGAAATTACTATAGGAGTCAACTAAGCAAGGACATAACAATCACAATTTCCGCTAAACAACATAACAACGTAAAGCCTAATTCAGCTCAACCTAACAGGTGGTACCAACGACAAGTCAAGAACAAGCCACACAAGTAATCAGCTAACAACACAAATACAAGATAAGCACAATTATAATCTATCTGAACCCCGTAAGCTTGAAAGGTAAAATCAACAAACATAACCCAATCGGCCTCTGAAACAATCGGGGGTGCCAAACAACAACCAACTATACCAGTGACAAGCAATGCATATGAATGCAAGATATGCATTAGAACCAGTTGAACCATCAGATAGTAAGATAACCAAATATAGACCTACCCCTGTCAAGATTAGCAAGATAGGACCCATGCAGTGTCCCTGTTCGGTACAGTACTACTCATGGCTAGAGGGATCCACGGGGACGCGGGAAGTCAGTATACACTGCCTGGGCTTGAATCAAGTCTTACAGTAAGTCATCTCCGTCATGGTACCGGAGAAATGAGTAGCCAAACCAATGCAGGATAGGGTGACAAACGGACAAGTCAAGTAAAATCTGAGGACATCCCAAATGCCTCTACAGTCACAAATGAAAAGGAGTACATCCTCAACGCCTCATAACTCTCAAAATTCAGTTTGGCAAGTGATCCAGGTGGTATGCCTCCTGTTAAAACCAGTTTTAAACCAATAGTGTGAAAACAATCCTTTTCGTGAATGATAATGATGAACCAATTCATGAATTGTGATAGTACCACCGAACACATGAGAATGAGCAACCAATGCAATGCATGCCATCACCAATATCCAAACAAGGTACATCTACATTACCTCGCTTCCAAGGCAGAGAGAACTAACCAAAAGTCCAAATGCTCCTCGAACACCGCCTTGGGCCCAACAATATAACTATAGCTCAATAAAGCATCACAAGCCTACCACTAAACATAAAGCGAAGGAATCAAGAGATGACTTAGGGTCAAATAAGGGAAGAAATACCTGAGAAATGATGCCTTACCCCAAACATGCCACTCTGGCTCATAGATGAGCACAACTAAGCCAAACTTATGACTACAACGAGCCACTAAGGTCTCTGGCACGGGCACAAGATACACCATCCAAAACAAGCCCTATCGGAAGCCGCTCTAGCTATAAGGGCAATAAAACACATACTAAGGCATCCAAGGCTCAATCCAAGCCTAAGGCCACCAGCATCAGTCCTAACAAGGATATTCTCGCTAAGATAACTCATAAGTAAGGCTCATAGCCTAAACTAGTGTAAGGCTCCTCCGAGAATCAAGAAAATTGAATAAAGCAGAAGATAATCGAATACCGGGAAAATACAATCTTAAATCATATGCAATACTACATATTGTCTAATAAAGTCCAATCAAGAAAGGGGATCGTAGCCTACCTCAAAGCCAATCATGCGCATTCCGAATCCACTGCACAAGACTAACTGCTTCCAAAGCACCTCTAAGTGCAGTCACACTAACAAAATATTGATCACCATGTCAATATGGATGTATTGACTCCAAAATAGCAATAGTTAGAGCTAAACTCAAAATTGGGTCTAAAATGGGATTGTGGGACTTGTGTAGGGAGTTCTATAATTGATTCTATATAAAGATCCTAAATAGTTCAAAAAACTTGGGCTTGAGAAACGAGCACAATCCGAGCTTAGAAATGGGCTAAAACAGCCCATGTAATAAAATCACCATTAAAGCTCCAAAATCAAGCTCAGGAATTCCCTTTGGGGTGGAAATTAACTCAATCTGACATCCTGTGCACCTCTCTGATTACTCTAGTGCGTAGCCATGATCATAACGAACGCACTGGACTTTGAATCACCCAAAGCAGAACTTCCTAGCTCAAGATATCGCAATTTGAAAATGGAGAAGAAGGCTTAAAATTTGAGATTTATAATTCAGGAACCTCGTCCTAAAAGGCTTGTTTTTCATCGCTAAAAGTCTGCACCAACAAAATCAGATTTTGCTATTTTTCAAAGTCTATGAACAGACCTCGAGATTTGTTTAGGACCGATCAAAATAAATCGGATATGCTCCTCAGTAAATTTGATGTTTCAGGCTCAACGGCGATATCACAATTTTCAACTAAGGTCGTCTCAACAAAAAGCGGATCCCACGCAAAGTAACCTTTTAAATCAAATTCCACAAAAGGGCTTGGAATGAGACCGGAAGCCACACTAAAAGTCATTCTAGACCAAACTTGACATTCTGGAACTAACTGCACTGACGGAATTTTTAGCTGAGCACATTTACCAAGAATGTTAGACAAGATTAAAAATGACCATATTTTCACAAGGTATAAGTAGCACACCCTGTGGATAAAATGATTGGTTGTTTGAAATGGTTTGATCATGTCATGCGTCAACATTTGTAGATATGAATCCATGGTGAAGGAGGTGCTTAAAGGGAACGAAGTGGACCTAAATCACACAGAAAGAATCGTGTCTAAAGATCTACAATTTCTTGAAATCTATGCAAATTTAGCTAATGATAGGGGGCATAATGAAAGAAAAAAATCTCTATGGGTGATTCCAATTAGTTGAAAATATGTTTTGGTCATGCTAGTACATGAACTTTATTTTCTATGCTTTCTAGAAAATTCAAGCAAGTCTCTCTAATCACTAGCCTTGGAAAAGGCTCTATCTCATAAGGCAGTTGGTTTCTTCATATTAAATATCCATGGCCATACTTGTTTTTGTTGTCTACTTTGAGACAATACTTATACCTGAATTTTACTAAGAAAATGTCATCCTTAAATTCATTCCATAATATCCTATATGGTATTACCGTTGCCTTTGAAGCTACTTATCATATGCGTAAAATTGCTTATTCTTTCATTTTCCGATCATTGCAACTTCTTCTAAGCAGAATGTTCCATTTTTTAAAACAACATACACAGTAAAATCTCAGAAATGGGGTCTAGAAAGGGTAGAATGTATACAAACATTACTACTACTTGTGGATGTAGAGAGACTGTTTTTGAAAGACCCTCGGCTCAGATACAACAATTCCATATTCAAAGAAGAAAGCGAGTCACAAGGAAATATTGCAAAGTCTACAAGAAGGAACCATAATTGAAACACAATACATGTATAACAATGATGGATATCAAAAACAAGAACTAAGTAATACAAATAGTACAATGGCAAACACAAACCACCCTAAGCAAGAGAACACCACACTACCTACTAACCTTTTACCCTAATACACATCCTCCACACCCTCCTATCTAAGGTTATGTCCTACCTCTCCTCAATACTTTTTCAATCTGCCTCTGCCTCTCTTTGTACCCTCTTTAACCAACTTTTCGCACCTCTTCACTGGTGCATTCACGCAGCTCCTCTCACATGTTCAAACTATCTTAGTCTCGCTTCTATCATCTTGTCCACTCGGAGGCCACTACCACCTTATTTTGAATATCTTCATTTCTAATCTTATTGCTCCTATTATGACCATACATCCACCTTGATATTCTCATCTTCGCAACTTGCATCTGCTGAACATGATAATTTTTGACTAACCAACACTCCAACTCATATAAGCATGTTGGTCTAACCACCACTCTATAAAACTTACTATTGAGTTTCGGTGGTATCTTCATATCACACAGGACTCTAGAGGCAAGCCTCTATTTCATCCACGCAACACCAATATGATGTGTGATATTTTGTCAATGTCCCTGCTCCCCTGAGTTATAGACCCAAGGTACTTGAATCTGTCTTTCTTGGTGATATTTTGTGTCAAGCCTCACTTCTCCTCAAGCTTCGCCTCACTAAATGTGCACTCCACATCCTATGTATTGATCCTGCTTAACCTGAACCCTTTAGTCTCCAAAGTTCGTCTCAACACCTCTAGTTTAGCATTGGCACCATTATGTGTCTCATCAATCAGTACTATGTCATCCACATATGTCAAGGAACCTCATCTTGAATGTCTCGAGTCAATTCATCCACCATCAAGGGAAATAGAAACGGATTAAGAGTTGTTCCCTGATGTAGTCCCATCTTTACCGAAAAGTGCTTCGAATCTCCTCCCACCATTCTTACCCGTGTTTTATCTCTTTTGTTCATGTTCTCTATCATCCTAATATATGCCACCAATACACCTCTTGCCTCCGGACTTCGCCACAATACTTTTCTCGAGACTTTATCGTAGGTGAATCAAGGTTAATTAACACCATGTGTAAGCCTTTTTTTTTCACGACACTTCTTTATCATTTTCCTCACAAGATAGATGGCCTCTGTAGTTGATCACCCTAGCATGAATCCAAATTGATTTTCAAAAATAGACACTCCTTATCATCATCTCCACCGGCCCCTTCCAAACTTTCATATTATGGCTGAATACCCTTTAGTTGTTGTAGTTTTGGATAAACCTTGTTCTTCTATAATAGAACCATTGTACTCCACCTCCATTCCTCAAGCATTGTACCCGTTTTAAAAATGACATTTAGCAAGCTAGTTAACTACTTCAAACCTGCTTTATTCGTGTTCTTCCAAAATTCCATCATAATCTCATCTGGTCTTGTCGCTTTTCCCTTGCTCATCTTACTAATAGCACACATCACCTCCTCAACCTTAATACACCTACAGTACCCAATATCTTGATGTCTCCCTGATTGTTCCAACTTTTGCTCAACACAATGTCTCTATCCCTCTCTTCGTTCAATAGTTTGTGGAAGTATGCTTGCTATATTTGCTTAATGAAGGTCTTCTCTACCAACACCTTACCTTCTTCTTCTTTGATGCAATTCACTTGATCTAAGTTTCATGCCTTCCTCTCTCTTGCCTTCGCGAGCCTGTACAACTTCTTATCTCCATGCTTGTCCCCTAGTTCAATAGTCTTTCGAAAGTTTCTGTCTTAGCTACTATAACCGCTAAGTTGGCCTCCGTCCTTGCCGCTGTATAAGTTTTCCGGTTTACTCACCTCTCATCCTCGTCGTGCAGTCCGCCCATGTTGCATGCGTAACCTTCGTTGCTTCTACTTTGCCTTGTACTTCTTCTTTCTACTATTATTCCCCTCTGCGTCCAGCAAAGTTGCCCTCGGCATCCCTAACACCTCTCTAGCTGCTTCTCTAATGCAACTAGTTATCTTATCCCACATGCTTTCCGTATCTCCACTATTCCTCCAAGCCCCCATCGCCATCAATTTCTCCCCAATCACACGAGATAGGACAGGTGTTGAACCACCCCATTTAGTCTTAGGCAGGACATATAAATCTTTCTTCCTCCTCCCTCACTTGATCCCTAAGTCCATCACCAAGAGCCTGTGCTGAGTAGTAAAATTTTCACTTGGAATAACCTTGCAATTGTTACAAATGCCTCTATGTTCCATCCTTAAGTAGACTAGTAATCTTTCATTGCATCGTGATTCTAACCTTCTTTCTTTCCAAATTAAGTTTTTCTACCATCACCTATTTGTGATATCAATGTATTCTGTGAACATGTTTCATAAGTTTCTGATGTATTTTCATTTCCTATTTATAGGGCCGATAGTAACCTTTCTTAGCTCCATGTTGTAAATGATCATTCTTGGTGTGATAGAATACTATTTTACTCTTGTTATTCTTATTGGTTGTTTGTTTGGATATTTCCACTTCACACTGTCTTTTTTGAATAAATAACTTGTGTCCTATAAACTCAATTTTAAATCTTATGCAAACCATCCGCTCAAGGGGTATTTTTTTTAATTCACGGAGTCCTGTCTAATGTGTTAATTTTTCGGGATCATTTGAATAGTACGGCTCCATATTAGCGCCATAAATAATTAGTTTGCCATCCTGCTCGCCTCCTTTCTTCTCTCCCTTCCATTTACATCCCATAACCCGACCTCAATTATGCTTGTTTCTTCATTTTTTTCATTACTGTATTTTGTGCTTCAACTTTTGGCTTTGTATGTTTTCATGAATAGTAAACTTACTAGTAATCTTGGCAATTGCACTTAACCACGGGTCTACAATTTTTTATTGATCGTTTTATGTAAAAAAATATTCAAATGGAATGTCAATTGTTTGATACGCTTGGCAAATATATTTCTTGTAACTTAACTCATGTCCTTAATATTATGAAACACATGTTATAGAAGACCTGCATGTGATAATGCCTACCCTCTGTTTTTTCTTTCATTTCTTTTAGAAGCTTCCCCATGGTATTACTGCATCTTTTTAAAACCCCTTCCCACAATTAAAGGAAAATCAATGAAAAATCCTCCCTATTGATTCACCTTTACCTGTTCATAAACCAAGCACTTCTATAAGGTCTATGGAAGAGCAAAAAGCTTAAAGAGGTGCAGTTCATCGAAGATAAAAGGGAAACCTATATGGAAGATAAGACGAACTGTTTACTTTTGTTTCCTTTTTCGTAAATGAATCCCTTTTAGAGTAGTAAGGGATATCCTTTTAGTTCCTTGTAAGTACTTTTTACAGTACCTTCTTCTTGCTATATAATTAATACACTTATTTTTTTTAAAAAAGACGTGCAGATCATTGAAAATGTTTCTCTATCTGGCTTCTTTTTTTATGATAAATAGTTTCACTGATGGAATCAAGAAGACACAGTAGATACAAAAAGGAAATATTAGCCCCATTACATAAGAAATCCTATCATAAGTTCAGGGAGCTAACAGAATCTAGAAAATGATCAAAGGTCATTTACATAGGACAAGCTGCTCTAGCAAATCAGAGGATGATTTTGACTTGGGATTCCATGTCTTTCCGTCCATACACCAAACCTGCAGTTAACATTTGCCAGATTTTTTTCTTGATTTTCCAACTTCCATGAATTCCAGCTCATAAATGCATCTATAGTAGTTTACAGCATGGCCCTGTTTTATGACAAATATTGAGTAGAACATGCACCATAGGTCTGTTGCAACCATATGATGTACAAATAGGTGCCTGATACTTTCTGAACTTTGTTGGCACATATAGCCTCTGTTTCCAAGTTGGAAACCCCTCTTGATGAGGTTGTCTTGAGTCAAACATGTGTCATTCAGCAGAAGCAAATAATTTTGGTTGGTATCTTTTTCCTTCATATTGCACCCAACATTTTGGACTATTGATCAATGAAGCAGGTAGAGAACTATGAGCTCTCAGGTTCAATTTCCAGCCGAGGCAAAAGCACTAGGTGATTTCTTTTCATTTGTCCAAGCCTTGGTGAGTAGAGTTACGAGGTACCTTTACTGTGAGAAGTAGCAGGTACCTGTGAAATTTTTCAAAGTGCATGCAAGCTGCCCCCGATACCATTGTTATAAAATAAGGAAGCTGTCTTTCATATCAGTTTCCAGGGCCATGGCCAAGTCAATCAAATCATTTGACAAGCAAAAACATGTATAACTTGATTTGATTTAATAGTTATACAGACCATCTTTATCTCTTTTCCAACTAAGACTATCAATGTCCTGTTCATCCATTTTGATTCTTTCCAGTTTAGCAAGTAGGCCTAGGAAATCATCCGGTTCCCATTCTTGAACATTTATTCTGATCTAAATTTTTCAAGTGCTGCAATCCCTGTTGTCTACAATGGTTGATTCTGGGTTACTGGTAATACGAAAACGTTTTGGATAATCATCTTTGAGCGTGTTGATATCCATAAATATATCATTCCAAAAGCTAATATGTGTTCCATTTCCTATCTAGAAAGACGTGTTATTGAAGAAATCAGCCCGTAACTTCCTCACATTTCACCACGAGCCATATCTTGTGGGGATCTTTGGAGTTTAGCACACCAGTGGTTGTTTTATCCATGTTTATTTTCTTCCACTACCACATATAATACATATGTCAAAATGAATATCTTAAACTCCACGCCCACTTAAACACTGCTATATATATTTAAATGGAAGGAGTAAATGCCAGTCGAGTGTTAGTCTTATTGAGCCTAGCATGCCATATAGTTTTTCAGGAGATTGACATTTGCCAAGCCTGGTGCTGAAGTTTTTGGTTTAATTTTATCATATGAGCAAAACTGATGCATAGTTAGTGGGAAGGGCCCTACACCCCCAAGCATAAGGTTGGCAGTTTGAGTCATCAAGGGATCAGAAGTAGGAAATGTCACTGGGAGGCCTTACTACACCCAACAAAAGAAAATACTGAAATACTTGCATACATCTAAAGAAGAATTAGAGTTCTGGAAAGTCTTGAGCCAAATCCTACCCCTTTGCTTTCTGCAGCATAGAATTTGTGAATTAGAGGGAACCAAAATATGAAGATATGTCCTCCATTCCAGGAAACTTGACTTGATTTGTTTATAGGATCCAATTTAACTGATCTCTGATAATGCTCCATACACTCCCAAAATAGAAATATAGGTGGTCTCTAGCAATATAAACCTAATGTCTAAGGTTGGTCGAATTCCACAAGGAATGGTTGATAAGGAATTCATTGTATAAAGTGTCTAATTTTACTAGAATTCTGTATGTTGTTCAAATTATGCAGAAAAGTAAATTTGGGGATGGGGGGGGGGGGGGTTAGTAACTATTTGATCACGAAAAGTACACACTCTGTTTACAACAAATTTTAATGTGATAGAATATAAATTGGAATCACAATTAAAATATGAAGAGAAATAATTTTATTGATAAACGATGTGGGTACAAATCCGTTCCTCCCTTGATTCTTCTCTCATAAGATTTCTCCATGATTCGAGGACCGTTAGTGGTGTATTTCTCGAACTAGGATGATTTGGACATGATCTCCATGAAAGGATTTGTGTAGATCATCTTTAAGTATTTGATTATCAAGAAGAATCTGATATATTTTGATCTCTTTATGAATATCCCCAGATTTAGGGGATATTTGAGATTTTGATCTCTTTATGAATATTCCATGAATTTGTGAGATAGTTGAGATCTTGATCTCTTGATAAATATCCCCAGGATTTATATGATATTTGAGATCTTGATCTCTTTGAGCATATTTTGATAAGAGATTTTGATCTCTTTGAGCATATTTTGATAATATCTCCAAATTTATGGAATATTTGAGATGTCTTTTTAAGGGAATATAGTACTCTTTATATAGGCATTAATTAGGGTTTATGGTAGAGTAGCCTCTAAGAAACCCTAACTGAAATAAGATTAGCCTCCAATAAACCCTAACTGAAATAGGACTAATTTTGTAGAGTCCTACAAAATTTCAATGTCTACAAATGCCCCTTGCTTCAAGGCTTGTCGGAGTGTAGACTTGATGAAACTCAAAGACAGTGCTTGAAGTACTCATTTTCCCACCGTTGTTGGCTTCATATTTGCAAATTTGATTTATGAGAGAAGAGATGAAGGGCAGATTTGGTCCCACTGGGCGTGCCAGTTTGTTTTCAACAAATTTTAAAGTGATAGAAAAATAAATTGCAATTACAAATAAACTATGAAGAACCAAAATTTTATTGATAAGCATGTGGGTACAAATCTGTTTCTCCCTTGATTCTTCTCTCATTAGATTTTTCCATGATTCGAGGGCTGTTAGTAGCGTATTTCTCGAATGGGTGTGCCAATTTGTATGCGATTAAGTTTTGTTCCTGAAAAATAACAATCAAGAAAGAAAATAGAGGCAAACAACAATATTTGTATTTCAAGAATTTGTGCGAAGGTTATAATCTTTATAAAATCTAATGAAAAAAATGTAATCCTCTGATTTTTCTCCTCACGATTGTCAACTCAAGAGCTTTACTTTGTTCTTGAATCAAAGAAATACTTGTTGAAACTTCTCTACGAATGTGGAGCCAAACTTTAATCACAATCGTAGAAATATGGGAACTTGCGGCTTACAACTTGGAGACAAGACTCCTTTATATGCGGAAGACTTGCGGATCACCATTGAAGAGCAAAACTTTTCTATGTATTTCTTTTCTTCTTCTTCCTTTTTTTTATGCCTTTTATGGTCTTATGAAGACCCCTTTCTATGGTTGTAAGCTAGGGTTTGGGGGTATTTTGGTCTTCAATTAATTTTAAAAGACCTTGGGCTTGAAGAACATGAGTTGGGCTCGTCTTGACAACTTAATGGACTGACCTAAATATAATTTCGACTTTATTTAAGTCATAATTTTAACTTGAATATTAATCCAACCTCATTAACCAATAATTTGACTTGGTCAATATATCATCAATTTAAGATTTAATCCACATTTAATATGGACTGATTAATAAAGTTTCACTGTCTACACACTCACTTGATTTATAATAAATTCTTGATTTCAAGACCTTAAGCAAGAAATTTTTCTCAAGTAATTAAGAAAGTTCAGGAGTGTGCATGCATTAATGGCAATTATACAAATTTGGGTATTAGCAATTGCTACATTAGTTGAAAATCTATGGGTAAGCTGAATTTAAGGTAGTGATAACTATTTATCAATCAATCATCACATATCTAGTGGGTTCGCAAAAACCTCAACTTGTACAACAATAAAATCAACTCAAAACTTTAATTCAGCCAAATGATTTCTTGCTTCAGCCAACAAACGATATATCAGCTATTGCTTTCACTCTATTAACCTTTCATAACCAACAATAGAGGTCTAAAAATAAATCAGAGTTTGCAACCTCAAACTATGAATTAAAGCACAAAGAAATAACTGAACCCACATTAAATCAACATTATATTCAGTAGTTAAATAATACCCAAATAGAAATCAGGCATTCATTACATTGCACGCCCGTCAAAATGGCGGTTTAGTTGTTCGTACTTAAAAGTAAAATAGTTTTACCAAGGCTTTCACTCATTTCCAGCTAATTGGTTAAAAGAATTTTAGAACTTAAATCCAATATTCTTTGGTTCCCATGAAGCTTCCCAAAATCCCAAGTACAACGTACTCTTTCCCAAAAACAAAGGTTTTGCAGTACTATAAAAAAAGTGAAGAAGATGCCTTTCTCTCTCCAATGAGACAATTTATATTTTCCAGAAAACTTCACAAAAATGCCCTTTCGGCCAATTTGGCAGACTTAGTCGTGATCACCGATCAGTTCGGCGATGCGCCGAGTTACTTCTTCCATCGCCAAATCAGCCTTTTAAGATTGGTTTCGGCCTTCAGGTTTCTATAGAATTTGGGCATACTCGATGGTATCTACCGAATGGCTTCAGTGATGTGCCAAATGCCCTTTCCATCGCCAACCTGGCTTGATTCTTGGGCTCTGATTCTCTGATCTTTTTAGCAAGCTCAGAATCACTCGGCAATCTGCCGAAGTGATTTAGGCAACCTTCTGCTCCACCCAATCTCTCCTCTTTTCAAGTCTTTGGCTTCTTTTACTCTTTTTGTACTCACATTGTCCTTAAGCTCTCGTAGATGAAATTGAAACATATTTTCATGAGAAAGGGACATATATTAGCATTGAGACCATACTTTGGTGAACTAAAAGCCTAAAATGAGTCAAAAACACCGACTCATCAATTTCCGATCTCAATTTAGACATTGATTAATTCATTTCTCAAACTCAAATTTATAAGATTAACTATATAAAAAAAGTCACAGACCTCTCCTCAGTTTCTCTTCGTAACACGAACCTCCCTTATGGTTTACGATATTACGCTTGTCTCCCTTGTGACTTTTTGTAACAATTATATTTTCTATCTGAGTATAAATATTACAATCTAACTGTTTTACCATTTCTAATATTAAACTCTTGTAATTAATTAATTTTTATGTATATTAGAAGAGTGTTTCATCCGTTCCTCTAGAAAACCAAACTCCAAAGAAGCGTATTTTGTTACCGAACTTGGAGATTTTCAAATCAGAAGTGGCTTTTGTAAATTATTTACGGGAAAAAGATCGTGGAAGAATGGGCTTAACAATTGAATGTTCCTCTTCTTTGCATCTAAATACAATTCCAACAATAGATGCAGCAGAAGTGGGAATGAAAATATCAGCACTGTGAAAGTATTCTAGCATAGGAGCAATTTCAGTCACAAGTGTACATTATGCACTGACATAAATATCATCAGAGAGTGGAAAAACAAAACAGTTGATCTAATTCTGTATCTTCTGCTCATTTTTTTTAATTCGTAGTACAAATCAATATGGAGACAGTGTAGTCAAAGGCGCGCTTAAAGCATGCATGCTTAAGCCCTGAAGCGAGGCTCAAAACGTGTTGAGTGCTTCACCTCGCTTTGTGTGCGGTTCAGTGTCATCACGAAGGTTCCAAGGCAAAATTTTTCCATACCAATGAGCCTCTTCTGAATAAGTGGCACTAAACAATTGATATTTCACTTTATCATAATATTTTTTCAATTTCGTTGGTCATATATTTGTTACTCATGTTCATAATTATTAGTCTTGAACTAAATATATATATATTTGTATTTGTTTGTCCCTTTGTGCCTTTTTTCATCAAAGCCCACGCTTTATTTGCACTTTGCGCTTAAAGCCCCAACGGACCTTAGAGCTTTTTGCACTTTTCGCCTTTGATAACACTGTATTAGGAGCACAAGATTTAAGTTTTTTGTTCTTAATGGATTTGATAAGGAAGATATTTACATGATTAATTAGTTAAAAAAGTTTCGAGGGTTTTCAGGAAACCGCCTCTCTACCTTTGAGGTAGTGGTAAGGTCTGCTTACATTCTACCCTCCCCAGACCCCACTTATGGGATTACACTAGGTATGTTGTTGTTGTTGTAATTAGTTAAAAAAGTGTAATATTAGGAAGAGGGTAAATTAGTCATATTGTGTTGTTTTTACGATAGATATATTACAATAATTCTTACAAATAAATCTGAAAAAGAGAGGGAAGCGTAATGTCTTGAACCACAAGAGAGGTAAGTGTAATGAAACGACAACTAAAGGGACGTCTCTGAAATAATTCCAAAATAAAATTGAACATAAAATTTATGATCAGGAAATTGGTAAATATTTATTCAAGAAAATCATGGTAAAAGAGAGATTCTTTTAAGTTTTTATACTTTTGTTGAAGGATAATGTTTTTTTTGTGAAATGCAAAGCCAATCACCTCTAACTGCAATAATGTAATAAAAATGATCTACCACCCCCTCTATGATTTCCCGTTCGTTCGAGACACTGAATGACCTGCACTTCTATCAATCTTGAGTTGATAAACTGAGTTCAAAAGTATGTCCTGAAATATTTTACTTCATATTTTTGTTCCCACAGATGCCACTTAGAACTGCAATATTTTCGAACATGTCAGCATGATTGCTTTTATGAGTATATAATTCCATATTGGTCTGATGTCTTCTTTGGCAACAAAAATTAATATTCTATTTAAATGCAAACTATTCAAGACATTCTTGAAGGATAGAAGTCTATGCAAAAAATGAACTAGGTATAGTTTATAAACTTTTATCATTATATTCTTGTCAGTTCTACTACTCTGTGAATAATGTATGTCAATGTTGAGCGTCAATATCCTACAGTTATGTAGTATTCTTTCCATCACTTCTCATTTACTTCCTCCTGGTTATCATTGTTTATGGTTTTCGTGATGAACAGACGCAGTTGAAAGTTGGCGCCGCAAAAAATTAAAAGAATCCAGGGAGCTTGTTCATAGGAAGACATTAAATTCAACTATTGCCCCCGAGGAAGCTGGTAAGTGTTTTACTTCTGAACTTATGTTGTTTTCTTTATTTATGACTTTGATTTTGTTCATGTTAGAATCTCACATTGGTTGGGGAATTGATGGGTGGTCTGCTTATATGAACTTGGACAATCTTCGTTCAAGAGATGCTTTTGGAGTTGAGTTATAGCCAAGTGACTTATGTTTACTATCAGTGCCCAGTTCATCCGGTTTGGGTTCTCATTCCATGCTCCAGTAGTGCCTGAGCGTGAATGTGTGTTAGAATAGGT